>JAJPUD010023995.1:0-19303 GCA_023553655.1 Myrmecobius fasciatus | reverse complement strand
TACACATGCGGAAAACATACAAATGAAATGAGATTCACTCAATATATTTTATTGGCAAAGAAGAGAAAAAAAAGGAAAGCAAATGTTGATAATAAACAGAATCCAATTAAGCCTTCTCCACTGTTGCACTATTTTCTCAGGAAATTTGCAGTGCATTGAAATCTGCCACGTATCTCGCAAGGAAGAGTATACAACACTGTTGAAATGTATTTAACATTGAGGACTGCCTTTTGCAAATGAATTGAGAAATGCCTTAGGAGGAACTCAACACCAAGCATAGGAGAACTCATGCAAAAACCATGTAGGAAAAGTAGGAAATAAGATGAAATGAAATTCCTGCAGGAGAATGTCACCCTCAATGAATTGGAAGCATTGCTGTCAAGAGTGGCCTCCTTTTTCAGTTTCTGAACCTACGTTCTACCATAACAACATGAAATTCTTGAATATAAAGCATTCCTCTTAAATGGAATGCTAAAAATGCCGAAAGCATTTAAATGCCATGAGATTCACTCAGTATATCTTGTTGGCAAAGAAGGGAAAAAAAGGAAAGCAAATGTTGTAATAAACAGAATCCATGGAAGCTATCTCCTCTGTTGCACTAATTCTTCAGGAGATTTGCTGTGCATTGAAATCTTGCACGTATTCCGCAAGGAACAGTATACAACGCAGTTGAAATGTATTTAACTTTGAGGACTTCCTTTATCAAACGTATTGAGAAATACCTTCTGTTAACTTGACACGAAACACAAGAGAACTCATGCAACAAAGATTTAGGAAAAGTAGGAAATATGATGAAATGAAATTCCCACAGGGGAATGTCGTCTTCAATGAATTGGAATCTTTGCTGTCGAGAGTAGCCTACTTTTTAAGTTTCTGAAACTAAGTTCTACCATAACAACATGAAATTCTACAATATAAAGCATTCCTCTTCAAAAGAATGCTAAACATGCAGAAAGCAGTCAACTCAAATGAGATTAAATCAGTGTATCTTATGGGCAAAGAATAAGAAGGAACGGAAAGCAAATGTAGATAAAAAACAGAATCCATTGAAGTTTTCTTTTCTGTTGCCCTATTTCTTCAGGAGTTTTGCTGTGCATTGAAATATTCCATTTATTCCACATGGAAGAGTATACAATGCAGGTGATATGTATTTAACATTGACAACGTCTTTTATCAAATGTATTGAGAAATACCTTCGGATAAACTCAACATGAAGCATAAGAGACCTCATGCAACAGTGATGTAGGAAAAGTAGGAAATAAGATGAAATGAAATTCCTGCAGGAGAATGTCGCCTTCAATGAATTCGAAGCATTGCTGTTGAGAGTAGCCTAATTGTTGAGTTTCTGAACCTACGTTCTACATTAACAACATGAAATTCTGCAATATAAAGCTTCCCTCTTAAAAGGAGTGCTACACATGCCGAACGCATTCACATGAAATGAGATTCAGTCAATGTATCTTATTGGCAAAGACATGGAAGGAAAACAAAGCAAATGTTGGTAATAATCAGAATCCATTGAGGCTTTCTCCTCTGTTGCACTATTTTTCAGGAGATTTGCTGTACATTGAAATCTTCCACATATTGCGCAAGAAACAGTATACAAGGCAGTTGAATTGTATTTAACATTGAGGACTTCCTTTATCAAACGTATTGAGAAATACCTTCATTTAAACTCAACATGAAACATAAGACAACTCATGCAACAACGATGTAGGAAAAGTAGGAAATAGGATGAAATGAAATTCCCACAGGAGAATGTCGCCTTCAATGAATTGGAAGTATTGCTGTCGAGAGTAGCCTACTTTTTCAGTTTCTGAACCTACGTTCTACATTAGCAACATGAAATTCTGAAATATAAAGCATTCCTCTTAATAGGAAAGCTACACATGCCGAACGCATTCAAATGAAACGAGATTAACTCAATGTATCTCATTGGCAAAGAAAAGGATGGAAAGCAAGGAAATGTTGATAATAAACAGAATCCATTTACGCATTCTCCTCTGTTGCACTATTTCTTCAGGAGATTTCCTGTGCATTGAAATCTTCCATGTATTACTCACGGAAGAGTATACAACATTTTAAATGTATTTAACATTGAGGACATCCTTTAGCAAATGTATTCAGAAATGCTTTAAGAGGAATTCGACACGAAGCATAAGAGAACTAATGAAACAACCATGTAGGAAAATAGGAAACAGGATGATATGAAATTCCTGCAGGAGAATGTCACCTTCAATGAATTGGAAGCACTGCTTTCGAGAGTGGCCTCTTTTTCACTTTCTCAACCTACTTTCTAAATTAACAACATGAAGTTCTTGAATATAAAGCATTCCTCTTAAATGGAATACTAAACATGCCGAAAGCATTTAAAATGAAATGAGATTCACTCAATATATCTTATTGGCAAAGAAGAGAAAGGAAAGGAAAGCAAATGTTGATAATTAGCAGAATCCATTAAGGGTTTCTCCTCTGTTGCACTCTTTTGTCAGGAGATTTGCTGTGCATTGAAAACTTCCATGTATTTCGCATGCAGAGTATACAATGCAAATGAAATATATTTAACATTGAGGACTTCCTTTAGCAAATGTATTAAGAAATACCGTCGGATAAACTCAAAACAAATCATAAGAGAACTCATGCATCAGCGACTTAGGAAAAGGAGGAAATAGGATGAAATGAAATTCCTGCAGGAGAATGTCACCTTCAATGAATTGGAAGCATTGCTGTCGAGAGTGGCCTCCTTTTTCTGTTTCTGAACTTACGTTCTACTATAACGACATGAAATTCTTGAATATAAAGCATTCATCTTAAAAAGAGTGCTATACATCCCAAAAGCATTTAAATGCAATGAGATTGACTCAATATATCTTATTGGCAAAAAAGAGGAAAAAAAGGAAAGCAAATGTTGATAATAAACAGAATCCAATTAAGCTTTCTCCACTATTCCACTATTTTCTCAGGAGATTTGTAGTGCATTGAAATCTTCCACGTATTCCCCAAGGAAGTGTATACAACACTGTTCAAATGTATTCAACATTGAGGACTGCCTTTAGCAAATGAATTGAGAAATGCCTTAGGAGGAACTCAACAGGAAGCATAAGAGAACTCATGCACAAACCATGTAGGAAAAGTAGGAAATAAGACGAAATGAAATTCCTATAGGAGAATGTGGCCTTCAATTTATTGGAAGCATTGTTGTCCAGACTTGCCTACTTTTTCAGTTTCTGAACCTACGTTCTACATTAACAAGAAATTCTGCAATATAAAGCATTCCTGTTAAAAGGAATGCTACCCATTCGGAACGCATACAAATGAAATGAGATTCACTCAATATATCTTATTGGCAAGAAGAGGAAGGAAAGGAGAGCAAATGTTGATAATAAACAGAATCCGTTAAAGCTTTGTCCTCTATTGCACTATTTCGTCAGGAGATTTGCTGTGCATTGAAATCTTCCACGTATTCCTGAAAGGAAGAGTATACAACGAATGAAGAGTATACAATGCACTTGAAATGTATTTAACATTGAGGACTTCCTGTATCAAATGTATAGAAAAATACCTTCGGATAAACTCGACACGAAGCATAGGAGAACTCGCGCAACAGCGTTGTAGGAAAGTAGGAAATAGGATGAAATGAAATTCCTGCAGGAGAATGTCGCCTTCAATAAATTGAAAGCATTGCTCTCGAGAGTAGCCTAATTTTTTAATTTCTGAAACTGTGTTCTACATTAACTACATGTAATTCGGCCATATAAAACATTCCTCTTAAAAGGAATGTTATACATGCGGAAAGCATTCAAATGAAATGAGATTCACTCAATCTTACATGTATTCCTTAAAGGAAGAGTATACAACGTAGTGAAATGTATTTAATATTGAGTACATCTGTTAGTAAATGTATTGTGAGATAATTTCGGATGAACTCAAAACGAAGCACAAGAGAACTCATGCAACAGCGATTTAGGAAAAAGAGGAAATAGGATGAAATGAAATTCCTGCAGGAGAATGTCGCCTTCAATGAATTGGAATCATTGCTGTTGAGAGTGGCCTCCTTTTTCAGTGTCTGAACCTACTTTCTTATTGGCAAAGAACAGGAAGGAAAGGAAAGGAAATGTTGATAATAAACAGAATCCAATAAAGCTTTCTCCTGTGTTGAACTATTTTGTCAGGAGTTTTGCAGTGCATTGAAATGTTCCACGTATTCCGCAAAGAAGAGTATACAACACAGTTGAAATGTATTTAACATTGAGGACTTCCTTTAGCAAATGAATTGAGAAATGCCTTAGGAGGAGCTCAACAGGAAGCATAAGAGAACTCATGCAAAATAGATGTAGGAAAAGTAGGAAATAAGATGAAATGAAATTCCTACCTGAGAATGATGCCTTCAATGAATTGGAAGCATTCTTGTCCAGAGTTGCCTATTTTTTCAGTTTCTGAACATAGGTTCCACATTAACAACATGAAATTCTGTAATATAAAGCATTCCTCTTAAAAGAAATGCTAACAATGTCCGCAAGCATTTCAATGCAATGAGATTCAGTCAGTATATCTTATTGGCAAAGAAGAGGAAGGAAAGCAAAGCAAATGTTGAAAATAAACCGAACCCATTGAAGCTTTCTCCTCTCTTGCACTATTTTTTCATGAGATTTGCTGTGCATTGAAATCTTCCACGTATTCCGCAAGGAAGAGTATACAATGCAGTTGAAATGTATTTAACATTGAGGACTTCCTTTAGCAAATGTATTGAGAGATACCTTCGGATAAACTCAAAACGAAGCAGAAGAGAACTCATGCAAATCGATGTAGGAAAAGGAAGAAATAGGATGAAATGAAATTCCTGCAGTAGAATGTCGCCTTCAGTGAATTGGAAGTGTTGCTTTCCATAATGGCATCCTTTTTCAGGTTCAGAACCTACATTCTACATTAACGACATGAAATTCTGCAATATAAATCATTCCTCTTAAAAGGAATACTAAACATGCCGAAATCATTGAAAAGAAATTAGATTCACTCAATATATCTTATTGGTAAAGAAGAGGAAGGAAAGGAAAGCAAATGTTGTTAGAAAATAGAATCCATTAAAGCTTTCTCCTCTGTTGCACTATTTCGTCAGGATATTTGCTGTGCATTTAAATCATCCATGTATTCCGCATGAAGAGTATAAATTGCAAGGGAAATGTATTTAATATTGAGGACTTCCTTTAGCAAAAGTATTGAGAGATTCCTTCGGATAAACTCAATCCGAAGCATAAGAGAACTCATGCAACAGCGATTTAGGAAAAGGAATAAATAGGATGAAATGAAATTCCTGCAGGAGAATGTCGCCTTCAGTGAATTGGAAGCATTGCTGTCCAGAGTTGCCTAATTTTTGAATTTCTGAACCTACATTCTACATTAACAATATGAAATTCTGCAATATAAAACATTCCTCTTAAAAGGAATTGTACATATGCCGAATGCATTCAAATGAAATGAGATTCACTCAATGTATCTTATTGGCAAAGAAGAGGAAGAAAAGGTAAGCAAACGTTGATAATAAACAGAATCCAATAAAGCTTTCTCCTGTGTTGCACTATTTTGTCAGGAGCTTTGCAGTGCATTGAAATCTTCCACGTATTTTGCAAGGAAAAATATACAACACAGTTGAAATGTATTTAACATTGAGGACTTCCTTTAGCAAACAAATTGAAAAATGCCTTAGGAGGAGCTCAACAGGAAACATAAGAAAACTCATGCAACAGCGATTTGGGAAAAGGAGGAAATAGGATGAAATGAAATTCCTGCAGGAGAATGTCGCCTTCAATGAATTGGAAGCATTGCTGTCGAGAGTGGCCTCCTTTTTCAGTTTCTGAACCTACTTTCTACCACAACAACATGAAATTGTTGCATATAAAGCATTCCTCCTAAATGGAATGCTAAACATGCCGAAAGCATTCAAATAAATTGAGATTTTTTTAAAGTAATAAATAAATATCTTATTTGCAAGGAAGAGGAAGGAAAGGAAAGCAAATGTTGATAAGAAACAAAATCCAATAAAGCTTTCCCCTCTGTTGCACTATTTTGTCGGGAGATTTGCAGTGCATTGAAATCTTCCACGTATTCTGCAAGGAAGAGTATACAAAGCAGTTGAAATGTATTTAGCATTGAGGAATTCTTTAGCAAATGTATTGAGAGATACCTTCAGATAAAGTCAAAACGAAGCATAAGAGAACTCATGCAACAGCGGTATAGGAAAAGGAGGAAATAAGATGAAATGAAATTCCTGCAGGAGAATGTCGCCTTCAATGAATTGGAAGCATTGCTGATGAGAGTTGCCTAATTTTTGAGTTTCTCAATTTACGTTCTAAATCAACCACATGAAATTCTGCAATATAAAGCATTCCTCTTAAAAGGAATGCTAAATATGCCGAACGCATTCAAATGAAATGAGATTCACTCAATGTATCTTATTGGTAAAGAAGAGAAAGTAAAGGAAAGCAAATATTTATAACAAACATAATCCATTTAACCTTTCTCCTCTGTTGCACTATTTCGTCAGTAGACTTGCCGAGCTTTGAAATCTTCCACCTATTCCACATGGAAGAGTATACAAAGCAATTGAAATATATTTAACATTGAGAACTTCCTTTAGCAAATGTATTGAGAAATACCTTCGGATAAATTCAAATGAACTGTAATAGAACTCATGCAAGAGCGATGTAGGAAAAGGAGGAAATAGGATATAATGAAATTCCTGCAGTAGAATGTCGTCTTCAGTGAATTGGAAGTATTGCTGTCGAGAGTGGTCTCCTTTTTCAGTTTCTGAACCTACATTCTACATTTACAACATGAATTTCTGCAATATAAAGCATTCCTCTTAAAAGGAATACTAAACATGCCGAAATCATTGAAAAAAATTAGATTCACTCAATATATCTTATTGGCAAAGAAGAGGAAGGAAAAAAAAGCAAATGTTGATAATATACAGAATCCATTTAAGCGTCCTCCTCTGTTACACTATTTTCACAGATTTGCAACGCCTTGAAATCTTCCACGTACTCCGTACTCCCCAAGGAAGAGTATACAATGCAGTGAACTGTTTTCAACATTGAGGACTTCCTTTAGCAAATGTATTGAAAGATACCTTCGGATAAACACAAAACGTAGCATAAGTGAACTCATGCAAAAGAGATTTAGGAAAAAGGAAGAAATAGGATGAAATGAAATTCCTGCAGGAGAATGACGCCTTCTATGAATTGGAAGCATTGCTGTCGAGAGTGGCCTCCTTTTTCAGTTTCTGAAACTATGTTCTACCATAACAACATGAAATTCTTGAATATAAAGCATTGCTCTTAAATGGAATGTTAAAAATGCCGAAAGCATTTAAATGCAATGAGATTCAGTCAATATATCTTATTGGCAAAGAAGAGGAAGGAAACCAAAGCAAATGTTGAAAATAAACCAAATCCATTGAAGCTTTCTCCTCTCTTGCACTATTTTTTAAGGAGATTTGCTGTGCATTGAAATCTTCCACGTATTCCGCAAGGAACAGTATACAACACAGTTGAAATGCATTTAACATTGAGGACTTCCTTTATCAAACGTATTGTGAAATACCTTCGGATAAACTCAAAACGTAGCATAAGAAAAATCATGCAACAGTCATGTACGAAAAGGAGTAAATAGGGTGAAATGAAATTCCTGCAGGAGAATGTCGCCTTCAATGAATTGGAAGCACTGTTCTACAGAGTTGCCTATTTTTCAGTTTCTGAACCTACGTTCTATATTAACAACATGAAATTCTGCAATATAAAGCATTCCTCTTAAAAGGAATGCTACACATGCGGAACGCATTCAAATGAAATCAGATTTACTCAATGTATGTTATTGGCTAAGAAGAGGAAGGAAAGACAAGAAAATGTTGATAATAAACACAATTCATTGAAGATTTCCCCTCAGTTACACTATTTCTTCAGGAGATTTGCTGTGCATTGAAATCTTCCACGTATTCCACAAGGAACAGTATACAACGCCGTTGAAATGTATTTAACATTGAGGACCTCCTTTATCAAATGTATTGAGAAATACCTTCGGATAAACTCAAAACATAGCATAAGAAAAATCATGCAACAGCCATGTGCGAAAAAGAGTAAATAGGATCAAATGAAATTCCTGCAGGAGAATGTCGCCTTCAATGAATTGGAAGCATTACTGTCCAGAGTAGCCTAATTTTTGAATTTCTGATCCTACATTCTACATTAACAATATGAAATTCTGCAATATAAAACAGTCCTCTTAAAAGGAATGGTACAAATGCCGAATGCATTCAAATGAAATGAGATTCACATAATGTATCTTATTGGCAAAGAACAGGAAGGAAAGGAAAGGAAATGTTGATAATAAAAAGAATCCAATAAAGTTTTCTCCTGTGTTGAACTATTTTGTCAGGAGTTTTGCAGTGCATTGAAATGTTCCACGTATTCCGCAAAGAAGAGTATACAACACAGTTGAAATGTATTTAACATTGAGGACTTCCTTTAGCAAATGTATTGAGAGATACCTTCGGATAAACTCCAAACGAAGCAGAAGAGAACTCATGCAAAGTGATGTAGGAAAAGTAGGAAATAAGATGAAATGAAATTCCTACACGAGAATGTCGCCTTCAGTGAATTGGAAGTATTGCTGTTGAGAGGGGCCTCCTTTTTCAGTTTCTGAACCTACGTTCTACATTAACAACATTAAATTCTGCAATATAAAGCATTCCTCTTAAAAGGAATACTAAACATGCCGAAAGCATTCAAATGAAATGAGATTCACTCAATGTATCTTATTGGCAAAGAAGAGGAAGGAAAGGAGACAAATGTTGATAATAAACAGAATCCATTAAAGGTTTCTCCTCTGTTGCACTATTTCGTCAGGAGATTGGCTGTGCATTGAAATCTTCCATGGATTCCGCATGAAGAGTATACAATGCAATTGAAATTTATTTAACATTGAGGACTTCCTTTAGCAAATGTATTGAGAGATACCTTCGGATAAATTCAAAATGAATCATAAGAGAAGTCATGCAACAGCGATATAGGAAAAGGAGGAAATAGGATGAAATGAAATTCCTGAAAGAGAATGTCGCCTTCAATGAATTGGAAGGATTACTGTCCAGAGTGGCCTCCTTTTTCAGTTTCTGAACCTACTTTCTACCATAACTACATAAAATTCTTGAATATACAGCATTCCTCTTAAGTAGAATGCTAAACATACCGAAAGCATTCAAATGCAATGATATTGCTGTACATTGAAATCTTCCACGTATTCCGCAAGAAAGAGTATACAACACAGTTGAAATTTATTTAACATTGAGGACTTTCTTTAGCAAATGTATTGAGAGATACCTTCGGATAAACTCAAAACGAAGCAGAAGAGAAGAAGTTTGGGAGGTTAACAAAAGACTAGAAAAGTTAGGTATGATAGATCTCTGGAGGAAATTGAATGGTGATAGAAGGGAGTATACTTTTTGCTCAGGGGTTCATGGAACTTATACAAAAATTGATCATGTGTTAGGGCATAAAAACCTCAAAATCAAATGCAGAAAAGCAGAAATAGTAAATGCATCCTTCTCAGTACATGATGCAATAAAACTCACATGTAATATAAGGCCAGGAGAAAATAGACCACAAGGTATTTGGAAATTAAATAATCTAATCCTGAAGAACGAATGGGTGAAAGAGCAAATCATAGACAAAATCGAAAATTTTATCCAGGAGAATGACAACAATGAGACAACATACCAAAATTTGTGGGACTCGGCTAAAGCAGTTATAAGGGGTAATTTTATATCTCTAGATGCTTAGTTGCGTAAGACACAGAAGGAGAAGATTAATGAATTGGGCTTACAATTAAAAAAGCTAGAAAAAGACCAAATTAAAAACCCTCAATTAAATACCAAATTGGAAATTCTGAAAATTAAAGGGGAGATCAATAAAATTGAAAATAAGAAAACTATTGAATTAATAAATAAAAGTAAGAGTTGGTTTTATGAAAAAAACAACAAAATAGATAAGCCTTTAGTTAATTTGATTAGAAAAAGGAAAGAGGAAAATCAAATTATTATTCTCAAAAATGATAAGGGAGAACTTTCCTCCAATGAAGAGGAAATTAGAGTAATAATTAGTAGTTTCTTTGCTCAACTTTATGCCAATAAATTTGATAATGTAAATGAAATGGAGAGATATCTACAAAAATATAGATTGCCCAGATTAAGAGAAGAGGAAATAAATCATTTAAATAGCCCAATTTCGGGAAAAAGAAATAGATCAAGCTATTAATCAACTCCCTAAGAAAAAATTTCCAGGACCAGATGGATTTGCATGTGAATTTTACCAAACATTCAAAGAACAATTAATCCCAATACTATATAAACTATTCGAAAAAATAGGGAAAGAAGGCGTACTACCAAATTCCTTCTATGACACAGATATGGTGCTGATAGCTAAACCGGGTAGGAGAAAACTGAGAAAGAAAACTATAGACCCATTTTCCTAATGAATATTGATGCAAAAATTTTAAATAAGATTTTAGCAACAAGATTACAGAAAGTCATCCCCAGGATAATACATCATGACCAAGTAGGATTTATACCAGGAATGCAGGGCTGGTTCAATATTAGGAAAACTATTAGCATAATCAATAATATTAATAACCAAATTAATAAAAACTTTATGATTATCTCCATAGATGCAGAAAAAGCCTTTGATAGAATCCAACACCCATTCCTATTAAAAACACTGGAGAGTATAGGAATAAATGGGCTTTTCCTTAAAATGATTAGTAGCATCTACTTAAAACCTTCAGCAAGCATCATATGTAATGGAGTCAAACTAGAACCATTCCCAATTAGATCAGGAGTGAAACAAGGCTGCCCACTGTCACCATTACTATTTAATATTGTATTAGAAATGTTAGCTTCAGCAATAAGAGAAGAAAAACAGATAAAAGTTATCAGAGTAGGTAGTGAAGAAACCAAATTATCACTCTTTGCAGATGACATGATGGTATACTTAGAGAACCGTAGAGACTCAACTAAAAAACTACTAGAAACAATTCACAACTTTAGCAAAGTGGCAGGATACAAATTAAATCCACATAAATCATCAGCATTTTTATATATTACCAATAAAGTTCAGCAGCAAGAGATACAAAAAGAAATCCCATTCAAAATAACAGTTGATAGTATAAAATATTTGGGAATTTATCTGCCAAGGGATAGTCAGGAAGTATATGAAATAAATCACAAAACACTTTCCCCACAAATCAAATCAGACCTAGTCAATTGGAAAAACTTAAAATGCTCATGGGTAGGACGAGCGAATATAATAAAAATGACAATACTACCCGCACTAATTTACTTATTTAGTGCCATACCAATCAAACTCCCAAGAAATTATCTTACAGATCTAGAAAAAATAGTAGCAAAGTTCATTTGGAAAAACAAAAGGTCAAGAATTTCAAGGGGATTAATGAAAAAAAAGGCTGACGATGGTGGACTTGCTGTACCAGATCTAAAACTATATTATAAAGCAGCGGTCATCAAAACCATTTGGTACTGGCTAAGAAATAGAGTAGTCGATCAGTAGAATAGGATAGAATCACAAGACAAACTAGGCAATAACTATAGCAATTTGGTTTTTGATAAACCCAAAGACCCCAGCTTTTGGGATAGGTATTCACTGTTTGACAAAAACTGCTGGGAAAACTGGAAACTAGTGTGGAAGAAATTAGGGCTTGACCCACATCTAACACCACATACCAAGATAAGATGTAAATGGGTTCATGATCTGGATATAAAGACTGATACTATAAGTAAATTAGGAGAATGTAATATAGTTTACCTCTCAGACCTATGGAGATGGAATAAATTTATGTCCAAAGAACTGGAACTCTTAATTGAAAACCAAATAGATAACTTTGACTATATTAAGTTAAAAAGTTTTTGTACAAACAAAATCAATGCAGACAAGATTAGGAGGGAACCAATAAATTGGGAAATCATCTTTACATTTAAGGGTTCTGATAAAAGTCTCATCTCTAAAATATATAGAAAATTGTCTCATATTTATTAAAATTCAAGCCATTCTCCAATCAAAAAATGGTCAAAGGATATGAACAGACAATTTTCAGAGGATGAAATTAAAACTATTTATAGTCATATGAAAAGGTGCTCCAAATCACTGTTGATCAGAGAAATGCAAATCAAGACAACCCTGAGATACCACTTCACACCTGGCAGATTGGCTAAAATGACAGGAAAAGTTAATGATGAATGTTGGAGGGGATGTGGGAGGGCTGGGACACTGATGCATTGTTGGTGGAGCTGTGAACGGATACAGCCATTCTGGAAGAACAATTTCGAGCTATGCTCAAAAAGTTATCAAACTGTGCATACCCTTTGACCCAGAAGCATTTCTATTGGGCTTATATCCCAAAGAAATCATAAAGGAAGGAAAAGGCCCCACCTGTGCAAGAATGTTTGTGGCAGCCTTTTTTGTGGTGGCTAGAAACTGGAAATTGAATAGATGCCCTTCAATTGGAGAATGGCTGAATAAATTATGGTATATTAATATTATAGAATATTATTGTCCTGTAAGAAATGACCAGCAGGATGATTTCAGAGAGGCCTGGAGAGACTTACATGAACTGATGCTGAGTGAAATGAGCAGAACCAGGAGATCATTATACACGGCAACAACAGTACTATATGACGATCAATTCTGATGGACATGGCTCTCTTCAACAATGAAATGTTTCAAACCACCTCCTGCATCTAGGGGAGTTGTGGGGAGTTGGGGGAAAAATTTGTAACGGAAAGTTATGTAAGGATTATTGTTGAAGAATTACCCACACATATGTTATGCAAATAAAATTAAAAAAATAAAATTAAAAAAAAAAAGAAATGAGATTCACTCAATGTATGTTATTGCTTAAGAAGAGGAAGGAAAGGAAAGCAAATGTTGATAAACAGAATCCATTGAAGATTTCTGCTCTGTTACACTATTTCTTCAGGAGATTTGCTGTGCATTGAAATCTTCCACGTATTCCAGAAGGAACAGTATACAACGCCGTTGAAATGTATTTAACATTGAAGACTTCCTTTATCAAATGTATTGAGAAATACCTTCGGATAAACTCAAAACGTAGCATAAGAAAAATCATGCAACAGCCATGTAGGAATAGGAGTAAATAAGATGAAATTAAATTGCTGCAGGAGAATGTCGCCTTCAATGAATTCGAAGTATTGCTGTCGAGAGTTGCCTAATTTTTGAATTTCTGAACCTACATTCTACATTACCAATATGAAATTCTGCAATATAAAACATTCCTCTTAAAAGGAATGGTACACATGCCGAATGCATTCAAATGAAATGAGATTCAATCACTGTATCTTTTTGGGAAAGAAGAGGAAGGAAAGGAAAGCAAATGTGGAAAATAAACCGAATCCATTGAAGCTTTTTCCTCTGTTGCACTATTTTTTCAGGAGATTTGCTGTACACTGAAATCTTCCACGTATTCCGCAAGGAACAATACACAAAGCAGTTGAAATATATTTAACATTGAGTACTTCCTTTATCAAATGTATTGAGAAATACCTTCAGATGAACTTGACAGAAAGCATAGGAGAACTCGTGAAACATGGATGTAGGAAACGTAGGAAATAGGATGAAATGAAATTCCTGCTGTAGAATGAAGCCTTCAGTGAATTTGAAGTATTGCTGTTGAGGGTGGCCTCCTTTTTCAGTTTCTCAACTTAAGTTCTACATTAACAACATGAAATTCTGCAAGATGAAGCATTCCTTTTAAAAGGAATACTAAACATGCCGAAATCATTGAAATGAAATGAGATTCACTCAATATATCTTATTGGCAAAGAAGGGGAAGGAAAGGAAAGCAAATGTTGATAATAAACAGAATCCATTAAATCTTTCTCCTCTTTTGCGCTATTTCATCAGGAGGTTTGCTGTGCATTGAAATCTTCCATATTTTCCTGCATGAAGACTGTACAATGCAATTGAAATGTATTTAACATTGAGGACTTCCTTTATCAAATGTATTGAGAAATACCTTCGATAAACTCGACATGAAGCATAGGAGAATTCGTGAAACAGAGATGTAGGAAAAGTTGGAAATAGGATGAAATGAAATTCCTACATTAGCATGTCGCCTTCAATGAATTAGAAGCATTGCTGTCGAGAGTTGCCTAATTTGTGAGTTTCTGAACTTACGTTCTACATTAACCACATGAAATTCTGGAATATAAGGCATTCCTCTTAAAAGGAATGCTACATATACCGAATGCATTCAAATGAAATGAGATTCACTCAATGTATCTTACTGGCAAAGAAGAGGAAGGAAAGCAAAGCAAATGTTGAAAATAAACTGAATCCATTGAAGCTTTGAACTCTTTTGTAAGAAGATTTGCAGAGCATTGAAATCTTCCACGTATTCCGAAAGGAAGAGTATACAACGCAGTGAAATATATTTAACATTGAGGACTTCCTTTATCAAACGTATTGAGAAATACCTTCGGAAAAAACTCAAAACGAAGCATAAGAAAAATCATGAAACAGCGATGTAGCAAAAGGAGGAAATAGGATGAAATGAAATTTTTGCAGTAGAATGTCGCCTTGAGTGAATTGCAAGTATTGTGTCGAGAGTGGCATCCTTTTTCAGTTTCTGAACCTACGTTCTACATGAACAACATGAAATTCCGCAATGTACAGCATTCCTCTTAAAAGGAATACTAAACATGCCGAAAGCAGTCAAGTGAATTGAGATTCACTCAATATATCTTATTGGCAATGAAGAGAAAGGAAAGGAAAGCAATTTTAATAATAAACAGAATACATTGAAGCTTTCTCCCCTGTTGCACTATTTTTTCAGGAGATTTGCTGTGTATTGAAATCTTCCACCTTTTCCGCAAGGAACAGTATACAATGCAGTTGAAATGTATTTAACATTGAGGAATTCCTTTATCAAATGTATTGAGAAACACCTTCGGATAAACTTCACAGGAAGCATAGGAGAACTCGTGCAACAGCAATATAGAAAAAGTAGGAAATAGGATGAAATTAAATTTCGACAGGAGAATGTCACCTTCAATGAATTTGAAGCATTGCTGTCGAGAGTAGCCTAATTTTTTAGTTTCTGAACCTATGCTCTACTTTAACAACATGAACTTCTGCAATAAAAGCATTTCTCTTAAAAGGAATGCTACACATGCGGAACACATTCAAATGAAATGAAATTCATTCAATGTATCTTATTGGCAACGAAGAGAAAGGAAAGGAATGCAAATGTTGATAATAAACAGAACCATTGAAGCTTTGTCCTCTGTTTCACTATTTCTTCAGGACATTGGCTGTGCCTTGAAATCTTCTATATATTCCACACGGAAAATTATACAACTCAGTTGAAATGTATCTCACATTGAGGAATTCCTTTAGCAAATGAATTGAGAAATACCTTAGGAGGAACTCAACACGAAGCATAAGAGAACTCATGCAAGAACGTTGTAGGAAAAGTAGGAAATAGGATGAAATGAAATTACTAAAGGAGAATGTCGGCCTCAATGAATTGGAAGCACTGCTGTCCAGAGAAGACTAAGTTTTCAGTTTCTTAACCTACGTTCTCCATTAAAGACATGAAATTCTGCAATATAAAGCATTCCTCTTAAAAGGAATGCTAAAAATGCCGCAAGCATTCAAATGAAATGAGATTCACTCAATGTATCTTATTGGCAAAGAAAAGGAAGGAAAAGAAGGCAAATGTTGATCATAAAAAGAATATATTGAAGCTTTCTCCTCTCTTGCACCATTTCTTCAGGAGATTTGCTGTGCATTGAAATCTTCCACGTATTCCGCAAGGAAGAGTATACAATGCAGTTGAAATGTATTTAACATTGAGGACTTCCTTGAGCAAATATATTGAGAAGTACATTCGGATTAACTCAACACAAAACATAAGAGAACTCATGGAACAGCAATGTAAGAAAAATGGGAAATAGGATGAAATGAAATTCCTGCAGGAGAATGTCGTCTTCAATGAATTGGAATCATTGCTGTTGAGAGTAGACTACTTTTTCAGTTTCTGAACCTACTTTCTACATTAACAACATGAAATTCTGCAATATAAAACATTCCTCTTAAAAGGAATGCTACACAGGCCGAATGCATTCAAATGAAATGAGATTCATTCGATATGTCTTATTGGCAAAGAAGAGGAAGGAAAGGAAAACAAATGTTGATAATAAACAGAATGCATTAAAGCTTTCTCCTCTGTTGCACTATTTCATCAGTAGGTTTGCTGTGCATTGAAATCTTCCATATATTCCTCATGAAAAGTATACAATGCAATTGAAATGTATTTAACATTGAGGACATCCTTTATCAAATGTATTGAGAAATACCTTCAGATAAATTCGACACGATGCATAAGAGAACTCGTGCAACAGAGATGTAGGAAAAGCAGGATACAGGATGAAATTAAATTCCGACAGTAGAATGTCGCCTTCAATGAATTCGAAGTATTGCTGTCGAGAGTTGCCTAATTTTTGAGTTTCTGAACTTACTTTCTACATTAACCATATGAAATTCTGTAATATAAAGCATTCCTCTTAAAAGGAAGGCTACATATGCCGGAAGCATTAAAATGAAATGAGATTCACTCAATGTATCTTATTCGCAAAGAAGAGGAAAGAAAGCAAAGCAAATGTTGAAAATAAACCGAATCCATTGAACCTTTCTCCTCTTTTGCACTATTTTTTCACGAGATTTGCTGTACATTGAAATTTTCCACGTATTCCGCAAGGAACAGTATACAACGCCGTTGAAATCTATTTAACATTGAGGACTTCCTTTATCAAATTTATTGAAAAATACCTTCGGACAAACTTGACAGGAAGCATAGTAGAACTCGTGCAAAAGCGATGTAGGAAAAGTAAGAAATAGGATGAAATTAAATTCTGACAGGAGAAGGTCGCCTTCAATGAATTGGAAGCATTGGTGTCCAGAGTAGCCTAATTTTTTAGTTTCTCAACCTACGCTCTACATTAACAACATGAACTTCTGCAATATAAAGCATTCCTCTTTAAAGGAATGCTACACATGCCGAATGCATTCAAATGAAATGAGATTCCCTCAATGTATCTTATTTGCAAAGAAGAGAATGGAAAGGAAAGCAAATGTTGATAATAAATAGAATCCATTGAAGCTTTCTCCTCTGTTGCACTATTTTGTCAGGAGATTTGCAGTTCATTGAAATCTTCCACGTATTCAGCAAGGAAGAGTATACAACGCAGTTGAAATATATTTAACATTGAGGACTTCTTTTAGCAAATGAATTGAGAGATACCTTTGGATAAACTGAAAACGAAGCAGAAGAGAACTCTTGCAACAATGATTTAGGAGAAGGAGGAAATAGGATGAAATGAAATTCCTGCAGGAGAATGTCGCCTTCAATGAATTGGAAGCATTGCTGTCTAGAGTGGCCTCTTTTTTCAGTGTCTGAACCTACGTTCTACAATAACAACATGAAAGTCTGTAATACAAAGCTTTCCTCTTAAAAGGAATATTAAACATTCCGAAATCATTGAAATGAAATGAGATTCACTCAATGTATCTTATTGGCAAAGAAGAGGAAAGGAAAGCAAACCAAATGTTGATAATATATAGAATCCATTAAAGCTTTCTCCTCTGTTGCACTATTTCATCAGGAGGTTTGCTGTGCATTGAAATCTTCCATATATTCCGCATGAAGAGTATACAATGCAATTGAAATGTATTTAACATTGAAGACTTCCTTTATTAAATATATTGAGAAATACCTTCGGATTAACTCGACACGATGCATAGGAGAACTCGTGAAACAGAGATGTAGGAAAAGTAGGAAATAGGATGAAATGAAATTCCTACAGGAGAATGTCGCCTTTAATAAATTGGAAACATTGCTGTTAAAAGGAATGCTACATATGCCAAACGCATTCAAATGAAATGAGATTCACGCAATGTATCTTATCGGCAAAGAATAGGAAGGAAAGCAAAGCAAAAGTTGAAAATAAACCAAATCCATTTAAGCTTTGCACTATTTTGTCCGGAGATTTGCAGTGCATTGGAATTTTCCACGTATTCCGAAAGGAAGAGTATACAACACAGTGAAATGTATTTAATATTGAGGACCTTCTTTAGCAAATGTTTTGAGAGATACCTTCGGATAAACTCAAAAGGAAGCACAAGAGAACTCATGCAACAGCGATTTAGGAAACGAAGGAAATAGGATGAAATGAAATTTCTGCAGGAGAATGTCGTCTTCAATGCATGGAAGCACTGCTGCCGAGAGTAGCCTACTTTTTCAGTTTTTGAACCTACTTTCTACCATAACAACATGAAATTCTTGAATATAAAGAATTCCTCTGAAATGGAATGCTAAACATGCCGAAAGCATTGCAATGAAATGAGATTCACTCAATGTAACTTATTTGCAAAGAAGAGGAAGGAAAGGAAAGCAATTGTTGATAATAAACAGAATCCAATAAAGCTTTCTCTTCTGTTGCACTATTTTGTCAGGATATTTGCTGTGCATTGAAATCTTCAATGTATTCCACACGGAAGAGTATACAATACAGTTGAAATGTATTTAACATTGAGGACTTCCTTTAGCAAATGTATTGAGAAAAACCTTTGGATAAACTTGACAGAAAGCATAGGAGAACCCATGCAATAGCATTGTAGGAAGAGTAGGAAATAGGATGAAATGAATTTCCAAAAGGAGAATGTCGCCTTCAATGAATTGGAAGCATTGCTGTCGAGAGTAGCCTAATTTTTAAATTTCTGAACATACGTTCTACATTAACTACATGAAATTCTGCAATATAAACTTTCCTCTTAAAAGGAATGGTACACATGCCGAACACATTCAAATGAAAATAGATTCACTCAATGTATCTTATTGGCAAAGAAGAGGAAGGAAGGGAAAGCAAATGTTGATAATAAACAGAATCCATTTAAGCTTTCTCCTCTGTTGCATTATTTTGTCAGGAGATTTGCAATGCATTGAAATCTTCCATGTATTCCATACAGAAGCGTGTATAACGCAGTTAAAAGGTATTTAACATTGACGACTTCCTTTATTAAATGTATTTAGAAATACCTTGAGATAAACTCAACATGAAGCATAAGACAACTCATGCAACAGCGATTTAGGAAAAGAACTCGTCCAACAGCGATGTAGGAAAAGTAAGAAATAGGATGAAATGAAATTCCTAGAGGACAATGTC
>JAJPUD010023994.1:0-19307 GCA_023553655.1 Myrmecobius fasciatus | reverse complement strand
GAGGTGCAGCCCAGAGTTTCCACGGAGGGCAGGCTCCTCACAATCGCGTTCTTTTTTGCCATTCGGCGGGTGCCCAGGGCCAGGCAGGTGGTGATGACGGCCGGCAGACCTGGGGGGGCAGATGAAGGGGGTAAACAATGAGCCAGGTCTTGGAAGGGGCAGTCAGGAGAGAGAATAGGAAAATGGACAATGATGCCCAGGTGGTGTGCTTCCACTTAGGGCCAGGTGGGGGGCGCAGAGGGAGCAGGTAAGTGGCACATGGAGAAGCAGTGCAATGGGCACAAAAAGAGCTTTCTCCCACCTTCAGGAATAGCCGCCACAGCCAAGGCCACGGCTATCTTAAAGTAGTAGATAGCACCGCGGAACCAGGAGCCCCCGTGGACGGGGTCGTTGAAGTGGCCAATGTTGATGAGCCAGACGGCCACGCAGATCAAGGAGATGACCTTAGACAGCTGCTCCCCAAACTCATCCAGCTTCTGCTGCAGGGGCGTCTTGTCCTGCTCTGTGGCTGCCATCTGGTCCCGAATTTTCCCAATCTCGGTGTTCACTCCAGTGGTTGCCACAATGCCTACTGCCTTTCCTGCTGCAATGTTGGTGCCCTGAGAGGTGGAGACCAGACACCAGGAAATTTGGTGAGAGGGATAGCACCGTCTCCCACTCCCCAGAGGCCTGCCATCTCGCTGGGAAGATGAGCACACTGGGGGCAGGCACAATTCCCTCATATCCCACCACCTCCCATTCTCCAGAGGGACAGCCCTGGCCCACTGCTCCCCCAGGGCCAATGTGTAACAACAGCGGACCCAAGGAGCTCACCGAGAAAAGCATATTTTTCTTGTCCTGGTTGACAGCTCGTGGGTCAGGGACAGGTTCTGTGTGCTTGATGACAGATACAGACTCCCCTAAAGATATGGGCAGGAGAGTTAGCCTGATTATATTTCATCCTTCTGATTTTACGGCGCTCTTTTCCCAGCACTCCAACACTGCATTCTGTCAGCACCACTCATTAAGCTCAAACAGCTCCAGGAATGAAGAAGCTTGTCCTCTTTCCCAAGGTCTCCCACCTCTTTTCCATTACTAAGAAATGGGTCATGGTTCAAAAAGGCCTGGTTGTAGTATACTCTATAGGGAAATACTCTTGTTTCAGTCCTGGATTCCCTCAGCCTGAAGAGAGAGACCCATTGATGCCCTGCCCTTCCTCCTCCATGGACAAAGAGATCAGACTAAATGACCTCTAAAGTTCCTTCCAGCTCTAACAAACAGTCTATTAAAAATGGGGAGTTATTTCCCAAACAATTTGAGAGGGTCCTTGGAGGTATCACAACATTCTGGGTTTCTTCTATGTCATTGTTTGAAGTGAAGAGAGAAATAGATGTTTTAGAGAAAAAAAGATAATTTGAAGCCTAAATCTCCGTATCACTCAGTTTAGATGAGGGATATCAATGTAAAGATAGATGAATTGAGGGTAGTTGGGTAGCTAACACTCCCTCTTCCCCACTCCTCTCCTGTATCTCAATAGATTTCCAGATGTCACAAACTGGAAAAGTTTGAAAAACAAAAAAAAACAAAAGACAGAGGCTACCAGAAACCCTGAGAAAGACTTAGAGTCATGCCATTTCCCCATCCCCTTTGCATTTCCAAGAATTTATCTTCTTCCTTCTCTCTTTCCATTCAAAGACTTCATCTTTCCTTCTACTTCTCACCTGTCAGGATGGACTGGTCAACCCGAAGGGTAGTAGATTTAATGGACAGGATACGGATGTCTGCAGGAACTTTGTCACCCACTGTAAAGAAGAAAAAAAAAAAAAAGGTCATTGGAAAGGAAAGTTTGTTTCTTTACTCCTGAAAACTGTGGGAGGAACAAGAAGAGAAAGATATATTTAGGGACAAAAAGATAACATATTGTTAGTAAGATACATAAAGCAACACTAAAACAGCATGCTATGACAAAATCCAGGCTACATTTGTATCTGGATAAGAAAAGAAATCTTTGATGGAAAAAAATTGTATTAAATATCTCTGATAAGGGTCTGAAATCCAAGATTTATAAGGAACTAACAAACAAAACCAAACCTGGTTGTCAAAGGAGATGAACATTTTTCAAAAAAATTGGAAACTGAAAAACCATATAAAAGATTGTTCCAAATCATTCATAATAAAAGATGTTAATTGAAACAATTCTGAAGGTTCACCTCATATCCAGTACATTAGCACAGATGATTAGAGATGTGAACAGTCAATTTTTGAAGCAGTATAGGAAGATAGACACTTGTTTTTTAATGTATTTCAACTGTCTGACTCACAAAAAGTGTCACCCCATCTGAGGTTTTCCTAGCAAGTGGTTTCCTTCTTTATAGATGAGGAACTGAGGCAAATAGGATTAAGTGACTTGTGCAGGGTCATGAAGCTGGTGAGGCCAGATTTGAACTGGGAAAGATAAATCTTCCTCACGTCAGGCCCAGCACTCTTTCCACCTAACTGCCTTATTGACAGAAGTAGAACTAGTCCAACCATTCTGGAAAGCAATTTAAAATTAAACTAAGAAAATCACTAGAATCTCTACATCCTTATGTGCCTACTGCAAGGATAGATCCCAAATGAGTCAAAAAAAAAGAAGAAAGATCCCATTTATACACAAATGTTGATAGTATTTTTTTTGGTAGTAGCATAGAATGGAAAATGAAATAGGTGCCCATTAATTGGGCAACAGATAACTGAATTATGGCATATTCATGTTATGGAATGTTATTTGAATATAAGAAACAATGAATATGAATATGGAGAAACACAGGAAGACAGATGAGCCAAATGAGGCAAATTCAAATAAATGGAATTCAGAAAAGAACATACATAATGACTGCAACCATGTAAATGGAAAGAACCAAAAAAGAAAAAGAAAAGTATTGTAATTGGCCCTGAACTTGGCTCTGAAGAAGATGTATGAGAATATGCTTTTCCCCCTATTTTGTATAGATGGAAGCCTGTTGGTATAGCGCATCTAATATAGGACTTGGATGATGTGTTTTAACTTTGATGAACTGCTTTTTTCCCCTCCATTTTACATTATAAGGGTTGGTTCTCTGAGTTAGTGAAGGATAAAGATCATATTCAAAAATCAATTATATAAAAGCAAAGGATAGGAATAATATATATATATATATATATACACACACACATTAATAAGGAAGCAGTATGCTAAAAGGACCTGAGGATGGAGAGACAGAAAAGGTCAGAAAAAGAAATGAGAGTGAAAGAGAAAATGTAGCCAAATAAACAAAGGAGGAGAAAACATGTAAACAAGAGAGAAGCAGATGAACTTGAAAGAGAAGCTGGGGAGAAGAGGGAGAAGACAATAAAACAGTTATAAAAGAGGAAAGGAGAACCAGGACTAAGAAAAAATTAAGAGAATGGGGGAAAAAATCAGAGAAGGGGGAGAGCAGAAGGAGAATAGTAAAGAGAGGAAGAGAAATGGTATACCAAGATATAAACTAAGGGGGGAAAGTAGGATAAACTCATCGCTTTCCCACCTCTAAACCCTCCCCACCTGTCTTTGCAGATTGATTTCCCACTCAACAAAAGTCACTTCTTCCAAGAAGTCTTCCCTGAGACCTCCACTTCAAAACAACCTTCCTCCTCAGATTGCAAGTTAGCATTTGGTTTTGAACCTCTTTAATAGTTATCTGTGTCTTATCTTCTTACCAGAGTCTATGGGAATCTTAATCTTGGGTCCCTGAATGTCAAAAAAAAAAAAAAAAGTTGATACAAAATTTTCAAATATAATTTGCTTTCTTTGTAATCCCCTGCATTTTATTTTATGCATTTAAAAACACTACTATGACTAGATTGCTGAAAGGATCCATAATACAAAGGTCAAGAACTTCTGTCAGTGAGGGCAGCTAAGTGGCGCAGTGGATAGAACACCAGCTCTGAGGTCTGGAGGACCTGAGTCCAAATCTGGTCTCAGACACTTAACATTCCCTAGCTGTGTGACCCTGGGCAAGTCATTTAACCTCAATTGCCTCGGGGGGGGGGGGGGAAGAGCTTCTGTCTGTGAGCTCCATTAGGGTTAGGACTATGTCTTCAATTTCCCCACTGTTTAATACAATGCTCCACATGTGCATTTGCTGATAAATATTTGCTGAATGTGGGGCAGACTAGAAATGGGGTAACAAATCATATGCATAAGAGCAATCGAGATAGGGAAACAAGTCCTCCTAGTGAGGTTGGGGGAGGGGAAAAATGGGGGAAAATAAGCTAACAGGAGAGTAAATTGGGATAAAGAAAAGAGAAGAAACTAAGGTAAGGGAGCATGATGTAAGAAAAGAAAGGAAGATAGAAAAATGGAGGGTGGTGAAAGAATTAAAAAAAGAGAGAGAGAGATGCACATACACACACTGAGAATAGAGATTGTAGACTTAGAAGTAGGAAAGACCCATGAGTATATCAATTAATACTAGGAATTCAGAGCTGAACGGACATGTCATGTGGTGGGATGACCTCTCCAATTTAAGGACCTTTTAGGAAACAGAAAAACATCCTCTGGGACCTCAGCCTAACAAATTCAACCCTTCTGGATGACCCTGTGAGGAAGGATACACCCTTATTCTTCTCCTCTTAATGGGGTGTAGGAAACCCACCTCAGTCATCCCTAGGACCACCCCTCCTAAGGGCAGAGGAAACAAGGGAGAGAAGAGGCTGGCTGATGTCGGGACACCCTGTCACCCTACCCCAGTCATATTTATAGACAGTCATGGTCCTGGCTCCAAACCGTGTTGCCGCTGTGTTGGGGCAGAGGAGGGAAATCCTCAGCACCCACCTCTTCTTCACTTGGCTCCCCTCCCCAGAATCTCCATACTCTCATAACGGGGTCCTGGTACAGGGAGCACATGCATATATGTCCCCGGGGCCTCCCGGATGGAGGGAAGCGCTGGGCAGGAGTGCAGATATAAAAACCGCTGAAGGGGACAGAATCTGCGTAATCTTAGCCGCCTGGCCCCCACCCCTCTCCCCAGTTAGGCATTAAGTGTCCCTCGGTTTCTGGGAGGCGGGGACACTCCTCAAACTCCCTCCCAACCCACAGTCCTCCCCCCAACACCGGGTCTCGTGCTCTCTCTGTCGCCCATGCTTTCCATACATGGCCGGGGGCTTGATCTCCCCGCCACCGGCGCTCCTTCCCCTCTGAGACTCCTCAAGGGCACTGAGAGGTCAAGATTTATAGCTGACGAAGCCTGGGGTAGGGGAAGGAGGGGGGAGCTAAGCAAGGGGTGGGGGCGATGGGGCCCATTGGCAGGGCCCTGGGTACACCTGTTGCTAACAAGTGCCGGGTGAGAGAAGGGGGGGAAGGGGGTTCTGCTTTCAGCCACGAGGACAGGACTGGCTGTTCTTGTGGAGACTCTAGAAGGGGGCAGCTGCTGGGGGGCGCTGATGAGGGGGAGAAGGCTGAATGCCCCCGGGTGACCTCCCCAGGAGTCTGGGAAGGAGGAGCCAAGACCTCTCTACCTCTCCCTCCCAGCCTCTTCACACCTCAGCCTGCCACTTACACCCCCACTCTTTCAGATACACCCTCCACACACATCCTCGCACTCGCAGCTCCCAGGGCTCTCCCATTCCCTTCTTTTGCCCTCTTCCAGACTCTGGATGTAGAACTCACCAGCCACCTCCACGATGTCTCCTGGGACAATGTCCCGGGCCTTAATCCGCTGCACGGACTTTCTGTCAGCCCTGTATACTTTGCCCATCTCAGGCTCATACTCCTTAAGAGCCTCAATGGCGTTCTCCGCATTACGCTCCTGAAGGGGAGACAGCACAGGAAAAAAAGGCTGGTCAGTGGGACCTCAAGAGGGAGGGAAGGGCCTGTAGAGGTTCCAGCGGGAAAGGAAGATCAAGTAGGCATTTGCAGGAGGCTGGTGGGGGGGAGAAGGAAAATGGGTCCTTGAGAGATTAGGGTAGTCTGGAGAAGGAGAAGAGTTATAGGATGGCTTGTCTGAGGCCTAAGCATGATGGGGTATCCTTAAGTTACCTACAGAAAACAAAGGGATATTTGTAGGTGACGGGGATGGAGAAACTATATGGGGATGACAAGAAATGTCAAGGGGGAATGGGTGTGGAGGAAGAGGAGCCTGAACAGGAGTGAAAGAGACAGAAAAAGAACAGCCAAGGGCCAGGGGAATGTAAGAAAACATGGGTAGGTGTGAGAAACTAGAATGGGAAGATCCTTCGGGTTCCAGCAAGAAAATGTTGGGATAAAGGAATGTTAATGAGAGGAGGCCAAAAAGCAGCACAAGGAGACAGAGAAAGGAGACAAAATAAAAAGGGAATAAAGAAACTCAGGATATGGTACCACACACAAGGGGCGAGAGAGAGGGGGCGTGAGGGATCCTGACCTGCCAAACCCCAACAATGGCATTGGCGATGAGGATGAGGAGGATAACGAAGGGCTCTACAAAAGCTGTGATGGTCTCCTCACCTTCCTCAAACCAGGCCAGCACCTGTGGGAGGGAGAGAGGGAGAGAGCCTCAGTGAGACAGTCCCAGAAAAGCTGGGAAGTAGAAGGGCTAATTAAATACATACCACCAGCAGTCCTGGTGGGGGAACGAGGACTACAGACGGCCATTTACACTTAGAATCATTGAGGGGGCTGCTGGACACATTCATATACTTTATTAATTCATGCTCAAGTCTACCTCTCATATGCAGACACACTTGCTCACAGGCAGTGGGGAACCTACAGAGTTTTGTGGCTTTTTGAAATTTAAAACACTTTCCTTATAGCAATGACTGGACATAAGTAGATATTACAATGATTACTATTTCTATTTTATATCTGAGGAAATTTGAAGCTCTGTAGGTTTAAATAATTTTGCCTGTGGTCCCCCAAGCATCTTGAGGCTGGATTTGAATCCAAGTCTCTTGACTCAAAGGCTAACATTCTTAAAACTATGCCTCTCAAAACAGACACACATACACACACAAGGTCTGTTTATCTACACACTTGGGTTCGATTTTCCCTTCTGCATAGAGACCACCCAAACCCCCAGTCACTCCTCCCTCACAAATGGGAAAACCGTTTTACAAAAAACACTGCCCATTTGAATAGGCACTGCGGCCCACCCCGCTGCTTGAGCCCTCCCCCCAACCCCAGCCCAGGCTTGAGGGGGGGGGGGGCTCCAATTTCAAGAGAGCTGTGGGGAGATAGGATTACCGGGCCTCGTGCACACACACCCGGCCCCAGCTGTTTTCCCTGCCCAGCGACAGCTCCAGCAAATGTCAAGATACAAATTTGAGAGGGGAGAAGGAGGAGGGCTCTGACAGCCAAGAAAGAAAGGGAATCAGGCTGAGGAGAGAAAGGGACTGCAAGACCAAAGTCCAGGGGCCGAAGGGATGATCACTGAGCAGGAGGAGGGAGGAGCTGCGTAGGGGCTGGGGAAGCAGCGGCGGAGGTAGCGGACCGCTGGAGGGCGGGGGTAGCCAGAAGCTAGAGCCAAGGAAGAAGGGGGGGGGGGGGTGTCGGGGAATGGTAGGATCGGGAAGGAGATGCCCAGGGTGAGGGCAGGATTGGGGAGCTGTTTAAAGAGGAAGGAGTTCGAGGCTGGAGGGTCGCCAAGTTCAGATCTTGTGCAGATTAATCTGGAGCCATAGACAGAAACGTCGGGACTATGGGGAGCCAGACCCTCCCCTGAGGTGTAGTCCCTGGCCAAGAGAAAGCTAGGGGTCGGCCGTTTGGAAAATGAAGGCTGGGGGGAAGCTGAGAAGAAAGGATCCAGGGCTGGGAGCCAGAGCGCGACCTGAGGCGGCGAGCCGCTCATTCCGAGACCGGCGCTCCCCGGTTCCCCGCTGGCCCAATCGGAAGGATCGGGGACTCCCGAGAAGCCCCAGCCTCCCAAGGCCGGGGAACCCGGACCCCAGAGCATGCCGGGAGTGGCGCTAGCAGATCGGTCCGTCCGGGAGGGGGCGGCTGCTTTATTTTTGTTATTATCATTACTACCATTACTAGTTCCCTCACCTTCTAAGGTGTGGAAGTCCCCGTCTGCAGTCCCACCCTCGGTCTCTTCCTCCCCTCCCCCCTCTCCTCTCCCCAGGGGTCCCTGAGCAGACCCTCGGGCTTCCGAACCCCAGCCTGCCCCAACTCGTGATTGATGAGAAGTCTAGGTTTCCAGCGCTAAACTGAGCGCCCCTCCCTCCTTCCATCATCATCCGTCCTCCTCCTCCACATATAAAACCTCGTAACGCGTGCCGGTATTTGGAATCTATCATCATTGTTCATATAACGATACTAATGAAAAGAACACGTTCCTAGGAAAGAGCAGCACAGCACTTTTATCACCCGTTTTGAGAGGGGTAAACAGGCTCTGAGAGGGAAGGGGGTTCCACAACTGCCCTTCCATCGTTTCTCCCTCATCCCCAAGTCACCTCACGGAAAGCACCCCTCCTCCCATGGTCCCCCACTCTTTTCCCTTCCCCTAGTGCCACTTTCAGAACTTACAAAGGAGATGCAGGCAGCCAGGAGAAGAATCCTGACCAGGAGGTCTTCAAACTGCTCCACCACAAGCTCCCACAGGGACTTGCCTAGGAGAGGAGAGCAGGGGAAGAAAAAGATTGCCACATTGAGGGGGGAGAGGGGGTAGTAATGATCAAAGAGAGAAAGGCGGGATGATTGGGATTAGGGAGAGGGAAGGAAAAAACTAAGACATGTGGGGTAAAAAGGAGGGAGGGGCTGAATCTGAGGGCCTGGAGAAATTAAAATTCCCAGCCCTGAGCAACTCCTTATCCTTAGGAACAAGAGGCAGACCTTGGGGGAAGAGTGGAAAATGACATACCTCTCTCTAGAAGAGAATGAGATAGAGATAGATAGATATATATATATATTTTTGTAACAAAAGGGCAGAAATGAGAAGTTCTTTCCTTCTGGTGGACCTGAATCACTAACAAAAGGACTTTAAGCTTGGTAATTTATAGACCCAAAAGAAGTGGGGCAGAAAGAGAGAGGCTAGGGGGTGGAAGTGAGGTGGGGTGAGAGAAGGGGAGGGAGATATACAGGGATTATTTTACTTACCTTCTTCTGCAGGGAGTTCTGGTGGAGGATAGGAAGAAAAGAGAATAAAACAGTTCATTTAGGATCCAGTCTCTCCCGCCCAACATTTTCTCCATTCCCATAATACCATGGCCAAATTTGAAAGAATTGGGCAAAAGAATGAGAAAGTGTGATGATCAGAGCCCTGAAGACGTCACCCCACCAATCCCCATTTCCTTTGTAGAATTCAGCCATCCTCAGCTTTTTTCCCAGGATCTAGGGGAAAGGGACCATATTGAGAAAGACAGATAACTGACTCCAATTCCAAATACTCACCATTGGGTCCATATTTCTCTAGGTTTCTCTTAACTTGGTCAGGGCTGAGGCCAGTGTTCTCATTCACCCCAAAATAGGCCAGGCATTCCTCCGTGGTCTTGGAGTGTGCGGCCTCCATCTTGCTCCCTTCCTGGGGGCCAGGGGCCGGTGCGTTCTTTCTAGGGGGTCTCTTTCACACGTGGGGATTTCCTCCTCAATCTTTCCACCTGCTTGTCTCTGTCTCTCTTCAGCCCCCCTAATGGGCTTGTCTCCCCTCCACGAAACTCTGACCCCCGTCCAACCTACAGCAGCCGGCCACCCCCCCACCCCCAGCTGGCCCTTATGAGTGAGTTGAGGGGGTGCCCAACCCCCCCACCAGGCCCAGGATTGGCTGGCCAAGACCCTACAGGAGGGGCCAGAAGAGAGAGGTATTTTTGCTGACAGAGGGGGAACAGTGGGGCTGCAGCCTGAGATGTCACTCATAAGGCCAGAGTGGCCCCTGCCCCAGGGAAAGAGGGGGCAGGGGGAAACTGAGACTGTCTTCTATATTTCTCATCTTCCCTCCAACTTATTTCCCCTGCCTCCTCTCTCCATCAAATTCTAGGACACAGCACAAGCTCATTTTTTCCTCTCTGACCCTCTCTCAACTCTTTCATCTCTTTTCCCTTTTCCTTTTCCACCACCCCTCCCATTTGTTCCCTCCACCACTACTTTCACCTGGACATCCCAGCCTATCCTTACTGCCATAACGTTCAGCATCTTCCTCATCCTAATGAAATAAAGGAGGACACACATAGAGACCAAAACTATGAGATTAAGTGAAAGGGCCAGGGAAATCTAAGACAAAAGTAGAGGGGAGATTTTTCCATTGTGGTTTTAGGAGATAGCAACTCTAGAGGGGCAAGTGGAAATGAGGAGGGGAGAGGGTCAAAGGGACAGGGCAGAAGGTGGTAACCCTACCCCAGGGAGGGGGACAGCAGAAGCCATCAACATGGGATTTAGTGTCCAAGTGCTGGTGAGCAGAGCCAGGACTACATGTACCCCCTGCCAACACCACCTCCCCACCTGCCCTCCTAAAGGCACGGGAAACACAGGTCCCTGCTCCACTATTCCTGATAGGGAATTCCCCCCCTCCCCCAGGAAGATGGCAACAGGGGTAACCCAAGAGGCTACAAAATGTGCTGATGGCACAGAGGGGAGAGACATATGGTCTGAAGGTTTAAAATGGGGGTGGAGATACCTTCTTAGATGAGGATGGATAGAAACAACTATTCTTTCTCAAGCCATGGCTTCCTCCACATCGACAGGTTGTTTGGTTTTTTTTTTTCCACTGACAAGTCTTGACCCAAAACCTTATCGCTAATGTACTATCACCTATTTGTGTCAGTGAGAATTGGAAAAGTTCACAGGAGAAATCTAGGGTTAGTGGAGAACAAAGATAATGGTTATATTGTGCTTAAGAGTTGGATAGATAGATCCCTTCAGGGAAATAAGGGTGGAACAGGCAGTCATGGAGGATAACTAAATCAGGTTTGCTATAGACAGAGGAAGTGGATATGGGTACAACTGAGGAAGATCAAATCTAGTGAAATATGGGACAGGCACTGTTATAAAGGAAATCATGGGGTTTTGAGCTGGGAGGGACCTCGGAGACCATCTTTTCATTTTATAGATAAGAAAACTGAATTCCAGAAAAATGTTCACAATCGCACAACTAATAAGAGGCAAAGCTAGGATTCAAACCCAGTTCTTCCAAATCCATCATTTTTTCCGTTACACTACAGTTGCCTTATTTGGAGAAGTCATGGGGGAGGGAGGAAGAATGGATAATGCCCTAAAAGGGACAGCTGAGGGGAACAAAGCAGAGGAGAGGGGACAGTGGAGTAAGAAGCAAACTGAACCTTAAGGAGAAGGGAGTTGGAGGCCTTTTTTGTCAGGAGCCAGGCAGGACTGAAAGACTGGGTTTGAAGGCACAAGAAGTTTCTGAGCCCTGGATTCAGTGTCAGCCTCCCAGGAGTAGCAGCTGCTCCAAGCCAGCCCCCACCCTTGCCCCAGGGTGGAGCGTCTGGTTACCACTAGGCAACTGCTGAAGAATAGGGGAGGTAGGAAGGGACTTTGGGGGGTCAGGAGAGATTGTTGAGTATTGGGGGCTGGTTAGGAGGGGTGTAGGAGAAAGAATGAGGAAGGCAATAGCTGAAGGGGCAAGGAAAAGAAGTGGGAGGAAGAGGTGGGAGGGGATGAGGAATGGTCAGTAAAGAGTTAGAGGGGAAGGTCACAGAAAGGGAGCTGTGTAACTTTTCCAAAATCACTTTCCTGTGCCTCCATTTTCCCATTTGTAGTATGAGGACGCCATACTAGCTTGATACTAAAGTAGCCATGCTACTTTAAGGTCCATTTTGGCTCCAATAGTCTAATGAAAAGTACAAACAAGAAGAGGGGGAGGAAGGGAACTCCCTCACTTGGGAAAAAGTGATTTGTGGTATGGGGGTGCAGAGAGGCTTAGGAAAGCTTCCCTCTTGAACCCTCCAGTGCTTTACCACTCTTCTGCCTGGGCTGGAAGGGCAACCTCCAGGGTGATGTGAGGACATAGCTCTCCTCCCCCTCCCCTTTTTCACAGCTTTGACTGTCTCTCCTCCACAGCTGAGTCCTTCCCTGACCTCTGGGGGGGGTGGGAGATTGGAGTGTGGGGGCTACACAAAATGGGGCAGTTATGTGAGAGAATCACACCCACAAGAATCAGGGGACTTTCAGACCTATCGCGTGATCTTATGTTATCTGGGTCGAGGAGAGAGGTGCGAGAGGGCAAATTCACCATAACCTAAGCTACTGCTCAGGCTAGTTTTTCCCCACCCTGGTTGAGTGACAGGGGCCACTGCCCGTCTTGAAGGAGCAAGAGTGACCAAACATGGAGAGGGGGGGAAAGAAGAAGGGAGGGAGAGAGACAGTGAAGGGGAGGGAGGGAGGGAAGGGGAAAGAGAGAGAGAGAGAGAGAGAGAGAGAGAGAGAATTAAAGGGAACAAAAGATTATATGTGGGATAAAAGAGCACAGAATCTTATTAAGGAAAAAACCAAAAAGGGATTCTAAAGTTTATCAAGTGCTAGTCCAAAGCTTTAAGTCCCCTAAGTTTATGATAAGAAAACTAGAGGCTCAGGGAGGAAAAATATTTTATCCAGTTATCACACTGGGGGATATCAGAGGAGTCGCTACAAGATGAACAAAGAAAATGATTTAGAAAATGATTAAGATTCTTTTCTACTGAAGATGGCCAAACATTTTCTGATTTGGTTGAGGAAGGCATTCTCACCCTTATCCCCAAGGGCTGTCATCAACTCTGTCATCCTGGCAGACAACTTCTTTAGTTTTCTCATCTCTAAAATAAGGAGGTTGGACCAAAATTCTCAGGTATATTTCAGCTCTAATATCCCAGAGTCTGTGAGGAGATGCTAAGGCCCAGAGTTTAAGGAAAAGGAACAATTATCATTCAAACATGGGAACCCAAGAGGAAGGCCTTTGGATCCCATATGCCATCTATTCCTTGAGAGTCCCCTTTTGCCTTGTATAGATAATTTTCTGAAAACCAAAGAGGTGAGCTGGGAATACAATTTGTCTCCAATCAGATTAAACCTGAATCATATCCTGTTAATCTCTCAGGTGGTGGACTTCTCCTATTCCCCATTCATAACACCAAGATCCCTCGACTTTCTCCCCCTTGAAGGGCTGGTTCAACCCCTCAGGTTCCCCCCAACTGAGTAATGAGGGAGCCCCAGAGAGAAGACCAAGTAGGAAGAGTCAGCAACCTTCAGCCAGCTCCCTGCCCAGGGCATACTGCAGACTCCAGCTGTCTCCTGTCCATCTCCTGTCAGAACCAGAGGCTCAGAATAACAAGGTCACAAGAGCCTGGGGCCTGCTGGAGGAGGGGAGTTGGGACAGAAGGCAAGAGAAGAATACAGAGCTGGAGCATCCCACTGGATTGGGGAATGGTGGTAGTAGGGTAGGAACACAAGAGGAAAAGAGAGGTGAAGATAGAACTGGCAAGAGAGAGGGTAGCTGAGGAATATAACTGGAAATGATCTTGGGCAGCGAGTGTGGTACAATGTAGAGAGCAGAGAAATCAGTCAGCAGTCAGGGTTGGACTCCCCGTGTGCTCCTATTACCTGTCTCATCTTTTAGGGGTCCATTTAATTATCTTTAAATCTAAGTGATTTGCCTGGATGTCTCCTGCCAGTTCTTTTCTTCTCTTAAAACCAACAACCGCAAGGAGGCCCAGGGGCGCCCTCTTTTGGAGAAATGCACCACAAAAGTTGGGAGCAGTCACAAGTGGAGACAGAATGTCAGGGCTAGAAGGGTCCTCAAGAGGTCATTTAAGTCCAACCTCCTCATTGTCAGAGGAGTAAACCCAAATAAACTGAGTGGCTTTTCCGAGGTACCACATCTGACTGAGTAGCAGAGCCAGGCACAGGTTCTCCAACGCCACGCCAGGTTTCCAAGTCACATCACCATGCCACCTTTCCCAGGAACCCAGAAACCCCAAGTCTGGCCTTTCCAGCCTAGCTCAATGGCTATTATCTTTGACCTCTCCCAGAACAACCTATTTAGGAAAAAGAAGCTACCCTCATTCCCTGACTACTTCACAGCTTTCCCTGTGGGGCTAGAATTCCAGAATTAGAATATTAAGAATTGGAAAAGGCTTAAGAGATGACTAGGCTAACACAGAAAGTGGCAGACACAAAGTCACCCAGGAAGTGGCTGATTCAGGACCAAAAAGCATTCTTATATGCACCTCCTGAGCCAATCACATCCCCATCTCCAATTCCATTCTGTAATACAAACACTGGGCCAAGGACAAGAGCTGAGATAAACCTTTTTATTGATGTTTCTCCATTTCACTTAAAAAAAAAAAAAAAAATCCTTAATGTAGCTGATACAGCCCCTCCCCAATACATCACAGAGAGCTGTGAGAGGTACAGGAGAAATGGCCCACAGGGGGCGAGGCTGAGCACAATTGGCCCACCCCCAAAAGGAGGTAATGGATCCAAGTCCCCTGCCCTGGGAAAGGGGTGGCTTGGAGTGTGTCATCTGGGAAGTTACTAATGGCTCTGTCCCTCAGTCCTGTACCATTCCCACCCCCTAGAAAAACAGGGGCAAGGAAAGCATTTGTACCTCTCTGGGGAGGATCTGTCCTGGGTCCTGGCCCGGGGCCAAGAAGAAAGGGGAATTAGTTGTGTGTGGGGATATTCATCCTTATAGGAAGGAGTACTGGTTATTGATGGCTCTGGAGCGGACCCCTTCCTCCCCGGCATTCCCTGGCTGCAACTGCAAGAAATGCACAAAAGGGTTCACTCCCACCTCCCCAGCAGGCCCCTCTAGCCCTGGGGGCTCCCTGTTTAGGGCCGTGGCCTCCTCAAGCTCAGCCACAGGGCCTGGCTCTCCTGGGGTCCCTTCACTGCCTGCCTTCTCCTGCTCTGCAGCTTCTGGTGCTTCCACCATTTCCTCCTCTTCCCCAGGGTGTGCAGGATCTGCCCTTGGATCAGGGTCAGTAGGTTGGGATGGGTCAAGGGAGATGTTCGGTTCTAGAAAGGGCAAGAGGGAAGATAACTCAGATAGAACACATAAGACTTGTCTTCTTGGCACCCCCTCCCATTTACCTCCATTATTCTCAGGACCCAAGTACCTTCTTCCCACACCTTCCAAGCCCCCTCATGGAGGATGGAACATGGAGAGGAAGCACACTTACACACAGTCACTCGCTCCGATGGGCATGAGGGTGGAAGAGGCGTCAGGATAGCAGCGATCTCCCTCACACACCCCAGCTCGGCTCCCTGCCCGTTCCCTGCCTGAGGGGGGGTGAGGAGGAGGGACAGACAGGACAGCAGGGGTTGGAGGGGTGTTAGGAAGGGGAAAGAGGAGCAGCAGAGGTTTGGGGAAAGGTCATACAGGGCAAACACGTGGGGGAACAGACAAAGTGTTGCCAAGAAAGGAGAGAGGAAGATCAGGATACAGATGAGGATAAGAGAGAGGAAAAAGTAGGGGAGAATGGAAGCAGAGACAGACAATGGGCAGAGGCTTTTGATGGAAATGAAAATGTACCAATCCCACTCTCACCACCACCCCCATCTCCCACCTGGTTTGAGGGTCCCCTCCACAGGGACAGGAAGGAGAGTGGTTAAACACTTCTCTGCAGGTACACTCACTCTCTTCCATTCCGCCCCTCCCTCATTCCTCTCTAAACATGCTCCATCACTTCCACGTGAGAGCCTTCTCCTCTCTGCTCACCCCTCACTTCTCAGAGGAGCAAGAACCTTCTCCTGGGCAGTCCCACTTACCTTGGAGCCGCTGGGAGGCCACAACATAGCTGACGAGGGTAACATCACTGGAGCCCCCAGACTCCAGGGGAATGGGGTGGACCCGGAAATGCTCCAGCATGTCAAAGACGGTCTGGAACCAGAGGTGCTGCACCCGGCACTGACCATCCTCATTCAGGGATAAACGAAGGTGCTGGGGGCCGGGATGGGGAAGGTAAAGACTGCTTTCTTCTTGGGACCTGAGGGCTGTCGCCTTCTCCCTGTCATCTCTCTTAAACTACCCTTTCCCCTGGGATCTAAAATCTTTTCCCCAACAGTTTCCCATTTCCCTGGGAATCACTTACTTCATGAACTCCCCCTCCTCTGAACTCTTTTTCCATGGGATACTTCTAAGCTTCCCAAGACATTACAGGAGACCCTGAAGTTTCCTTTTCTCTAAGAAAGAAAGAAGCCCTTCCTTCCATGGGGCCACTCACCTTGGCCTTGCCCTGGAAGTTGAACGTGAGGACATATTCCCCCCTCCTCGTCTCGCTTTGACGTACCAGGAAGACACCATGGCTGCCAGCACCCCCTGCCAACACTAACTGGGCAGCTTTGAGTCGGGAGAGGGTTCCATGGAACCAAGGGTATTCTGAAAGGGGGTGGTCCCCATCACCTCCATCTGACTCCCCCTGGAACAGGAACGAACCTTCAGAGAGGAAAGAGTGGGGAAACCGGGGTGTCAGGGAAGCCTCCCCCAGCCCTGAGGACAAGAATCTTCTGTCTTGAAGCCCTTCCCTTTCGTAACTTCCCCTTTCTCCTAGGTTAGGCACCCACAGCCCCTCATATCGACAGACCCCAAGAGAAAGAGGTTAGGTAAGAAAAGAACTAGAATTAGAAGTAGTTAGAAAGATCTATAAGACAAAGACACACCCATATCCTCCTCTTTATCCACATGTGTATGCATGCCTCTGTTAATATATGCGCACACACGTACACACCCTGGTACCTGGAGTGTCTGGAGTGTCTGGAGGAGGGTAAGGGGCTGGTGGAGGGTAAGATGTCCCCATTGGGGGCCCCTCTTCAATAGGAACTCGGGGGGGGCAATTCTGGGGGCAGTAGTTCCATTGAATCAAAATGGGAGGCAGCAATGGAGGCAGAGCTGGGGGAGACAGAAGCCGAAGGACGATCTGAGAGGCCCCCATATGCCCCTAAAGGAAAAACCAAAGGTGCAGGAAAAGCATGAGATTCATCACCCTCCATAATCCAAACCAATCCCTAGTTAGGCAAAAGGGAACTCTCCTCCCTAGGCCACAAAGGGACAATAACTTTCTAACTGTCTCTGTAGCTCGAATTTCTTCTCAAATCTATCCTATAGATGAGTCCAAAGAAATCTTCCTAAAACCAATCCGATGCTCAAAACCCTCTATGGGCTCATTTCCTAAGAGACTGAACTTGGCTTAGCATGAGCCCTTGAGCCTAACCTCAGCCTACATACTTCTCCAGTCTTTTCTCCTGTCTTCTTCCTTCCAGCCCAATTGATCACTTGTTGCCCCTCATATACACATCCCACTTATTTTCATTTTGTTGTTGCTGTTTTTGCTGAGACAAATGGGGTTAAGTGACTTGCCCAGGGTCACAGCTAGAAGTATGAAGTGTCTGGGACCAGATTTGAACTCAGGTCCTCCTGACTCCAGGGCTGGTGCTCTATCCATTGTGCCACCTTGCTGCCCCAGAATCCCACTTCTTTTCCTCTGCTTCTCTGCTCACACTGTCCTACCATTTGAGCCCATCAAAATCCAGGTGGCCCTTAAGAATAGAAGCCACACCTTCAAGTTATTTTTATGTCCAGCGTTCAGAGCATCTCCTAAACACCAATTCAAAGCATCTCCTAAACACCAAATCAATACATCCATCTTAGAACTGGAAAAGACCTCAGAGGATATGGAGCTGACGATCTATTGACACTGATTCACTAAATAAGCTAAGACAGCAGGTCTTCAAAAGATACACCTCCTGGACTGTTAATCGGGAGACCTAAGTTCTAGTCCTAACTCTGCCCTGCCGCTTACACTCCTCCTCTCTGAAACTTCAGTTTCCTCATCTGTAAAATGAGGAGGGGCTATAAGGTCTCTTCTAGCTCTAACATTTTATAAGTAGGAGCTAGTTAACAACCCAAGTTACCCCCAAGGGTCTAGCTCTCCTTCCCTCCTGCCTCACCCTGAGATAAGTGCTCATTGCTCTCACTAGGCCCCAAGGGCAGCTCCTGGCTGGGCAGACTCTCCGAGTGGTTGAGGCAGGATAGGTCCAGGCTGTTGGTGTTCTCTCTGGTAGGGAGTGAAGTCATCAGATTGGGAATAAGTAACACAGAAAATTTCAGGGAAAAGAAAGGGGGAAAAGGGAAAAGTCACAAGGTAAACTGAGCAACATTAAGCACCTTTTCTACCACCTACCCTCCCTTACCCTCTCAGGCCCCTCACCCTGGGCTCAGGCAATCCTGTAGATCAGACACCCAAGCCTTCATATTTAGGGCATCAGCTGTCTCAAGAATGTATTCCACAGAACCCTCCACCTGTGAAGGCAAGGGTAAGGCACTTCAGACAACAGATAGGGGCAAGAGTAGGCCAATAAGACATCAAGAGCTCTACAGGTTTCTTCAGTTAACCTCAATGAGAAGAACCTTCTCTCCAACCATTTCCTTGTCTTGTGCATCACTTCACAAGTAAGTGCATGTGTTTGTATATGTGTGTAAATGCATATATATATATATGTATATACACAGAAATATGTATATGTGTGTGTACATAAAGGTGTGTGATTATATATACATACACACAAATATATACATACACTTACATACATGGAGAGAGAAAGAGAAAGGGAAGCTTAAACTTCAAGAGCATGTCTTCATTTTGGGGAACTGTCCCTTGGTTGTTTCTTTCTCACAACTTCTAGTCCTTGAGAAAACCTAGAGCCTGCCTATCCTCCATACTGCACTCACCCTCCTTCCTCCCCAATATACAAGAATCATATTCTTTGGAAGGAATGATAAAGGAAGAATTAAAATGCCAAAGCTGCTAACCTTGACCACAAAGGTATTCTCTCTATCCGGCATCTCCAGTGCTGTGGTTGTACGGACATCTGTGATGGTAGAACACAGGATGTTGATCCGGGGCCGGGATGCCTGTGGTAGAAGAGGTGGTAGGAGTCCCAATATTCACGATCAAATATATTCCTCCACTTCTGGGGGGAGGGGGGAACCTGGCCTCCCAGCTCTTCCCACTTGACAAAGAGATGTCAACACAAGCCCAATGGCTCCCTGCTCTACCTTGTAAGTAAAGTGGAGGTAGCAGAAAAACTGTTTAATCACCAACCTAGTCCTGTACACTTAACAAGTGTCAAGAGTTAGCAAGATGGGTCCAAGTTTCAAAAGAAAAAAAAAAAAAAAAGGAAAAGCCTGTAGGCTTGTCAACTTCTGGGGTTCTATCTGCAAGGCATTTACATTATTTATCCCCAGTCACACTTCCCCTTCTCTCTCACCTTAGGTGGGATATAGAACTCCAGTCGATTTCCTCCTCCTTCCCCCTCACTCCGAAGCAGCAGGCGACACTTCTGCCACCTTGGTGGTCCCCCACCCCCAGATGAGATTCCAATTCCTCCTCCCCCTCGACCTTCTGCTCCACCAACAGCTGCCTCCTCTGTT
>JAJPUD010023993.1:0-14118 GCA_023553655.1 Myrmecobius fasciatus | reverse complement strand
AGTGTCTCCTGGGTATGGAGACCATCCAGTGCAAATGCACAATGATTTGGAGATGAAGTATTGTATGTGACAAAGCACGTAGAGATCAATCTAGCTGTACTGTGGAGAAGAGGGAAAGACTCAAGATAGGGCCCCATGTGGGGTGACTTTGAGACCCACTGCAGAGATGTGGAACCACCTTTGTGGGGAAAAAGCAGTTAGAAACTGCAAAGAAAGAAACTGAGGTCCAGAGAGGGTTAGTGACGCCCTGAAAGTCACAAAGGCAGAGTCACTAATCAAACTCCAAATCCAGTGCTATTTTCACTGTTCTACACTTTGTACTCTTTGAGGCTTCCTTAGAAAATATCAAACCAAATTCTTCAGTAATCAGTGTTTTAAGTGTAAAACCTGAGACTTCTCAGCTGTGCTCCTAGACTTTAAACTATTTTTTATTCTGACAAAATAGACTAACAAAACTAATAAGGAGAGACAGCAGCGAGGGCTCAGATACCATGCTCAGAGTACAGCTGCTTCAGCACAGCTGGAGGAGTCTCACTCCTTGTGGTCCATATCCTTTAGATATAGGATTTATCATGGCACTTGCAAGTACAAGTTAAAAAATATTTTTGAATGATGAGAAAGTGGGTGGCACCAGAAGATAGGAATTTGTCACTATTCACAGAGGATAGCAGATACAGGGTACTTAGACCTCTGAGAGGGAAGAAGTACTGTTGGGCCTTCTGCTGCAAATGAATGGTAACTGATGACAAAATGGAAAACAAAACAAATAGTTTGGTCTTATCCCAAACTGCAATTCCAGTGAAATCTCAAAAGGAAGGCTTCAGAATAAAGCCCAGAAATTAGAATCCAATGAGGAAATATTTAAAATACTTCATTAACCTCTTATTGCTATTATTATGATAACCCATTACCAACAAGTAGACCTAGAAGTAAGGGCCTGAATATGAACCAATGACTGAAACAAGGTACTAATCTGGTAGCCCAACTATATTGGTTAAATTATGACTGCTCAAATAGCCTGAGACTGATATCATCACTTTTGTTTGATGATTTATCAGTTCTTAAGAGTTCCATCCTTAACTGGTGAACTTGCTCTGTTAAGAGCCAGGGGCATCTTTTTTTCCTTTGTTTTGTGACAGGCCAGAGATACAGCATGATCAAGCTTTTCCAAGTATGAAGCATCAGATAATTATTCCTTTTCAGCTAGTCCTGATTTTTGTCTGATATACTTTTACACAAAACTATGCTGCCCTTCCACTCATACTTTTTCCACATTAATATTCCCATTTTCTCCCTCAAATCAGCCACTAGAAACTATAAAAAAAGTTATTTTTGGTACATTTTCATTTGGGGATAATGATCACTAATGACTCTGAATCTAAGAGCTTCTCAGCTCACAAAGCCAGAACATGGTTGAAGAAGATGAGCAAGGCTGCATATTAATGATAAATATTGATGACTAGCCATTCTTATTCAGATAGCTATAGCACCCTGACTTTCACTCTCCCCTTCTCACTGGCACTAACAGGATAGGGGATAAGGCAGAAGTGGCTTAGTCTCATATGCCAGAGGAGGATGGGAGGAGATCCAAAGAGAAACAAATGAAATGGGCATGACCAGTGCACAGTTTTTGACAGGGAATGAGAGACCAAAGGAAGACAAATGGCAGTGGCATTTGTCCTCATGTCTAACCTTCCTTTGACTATTTCCTACCCACTTGCTATTGATGAACAAACCACAAAGAATAATCCGTTTTATTCAGTCAAGCCAACAAACAGCTATCCAGTAAATTATCAGCTTACTATCTATTATGCAATGTGCTAAAAAAAAAAAAATTAGGCTGAGTAGCGGTGAGATAAGAGATCATTGTGTGCTACAGAGGATAGAATATTCTATATACTCCTATCCTAGAAAGCTGTTAAGAGAGTTGGTCAGTCAACAAGCAAAATGATTCCTATACCATAAGCTCAGTGTTGAGTGCTGGAGATACAGAAAGGCAACAATATATCCTGCCATCAAGATGCTCACATTCTAAAGGGGACCAATGTATAAACAACTTTTAAACAAATGTATACTGAATAGATGGGAGGTAATTTCAGAGGGGAAGACACTATCACCTAGGTGACTGGAAAAAGGCCCCTACAGAAGGAAGACTAAGATGTCTATGTAAGGAGAGAGGGCTTTCCAAGCATGGAGAAGTTAATTAAAAAGCTCAAAGATTAGGGATGGGTGTGTCATGTAGCTGAATAGTAGAGTTCATGGAGGCAACTAAATATAAGAATGGAAATTCATGAATACCCCTAAATGCTAAACAGAGTGCTTTTATATTTGACCTTATAGGCAATAGGGAGATGAAGGAGTTCACTAAATCAGAGTAACATAGACCTATACTTTAGAGAAATCATACTGGCAGCTGAGAGGAGGTAGGAAAGATTTAAGGTAGCCATCTGTGATGATCAGAAAAGCCAAAGCACTGGGAGCATTTCCTAAGTTCTCAAGTTGTTTAGACTGAGACTTCCTTGATCATAAATGATAAAAGGAGTGGGGGACATATAGAATATGAACTGGAGAAATTTGGAGACATTTACTAAATTAATATTTGAGACACTTGCAGCTTGTTGGAACAGTTATTGGGATCTGAATTATGTCTGGAAGCTCTTGGTTTTGAGCTTGCCTGTTTAAAATTGTCAGCAATATGAGTGGGGAAGAAGCTGTAAGTACATCATGTATATTCATTCAATCCAGTAAAGAAATAATGTATAATCCAATCACTGACTAAAATGAAGCTTGGAAGAAGGTTGAGTTGCTCCTGGGTGGGAACTGAGCCAGTATTCTAAGAGGACAAATTTGCTTTGACCACATACCCCAGACTAATAAGAGTAGCTGCCACTTATAAAAAGGTAAAGGTTGCTATTCCCTGTGAAACTCAGATTCTGTAACTGTGAAACTCCATATTCTCTAAACATCTTGTGAGGTTGGGTAGAGTCCCAGGGTGGGCATAGGGTATTTATTGTCAGCAAATGGGTCTTCATTGCTCAACTGAGGTAGATAATGAAGAATTGTAAGTTGGTAGGTTTAATAATGAAAGAACTTTTGATGGTTATGCAGTGGAACATCAGAGACTGATGTCTGCAGGTGGGGACTATGAGCTCTGTCTGAAAGGGAAGTTCCTTCTCTATCTTAAGGAACTGGGGAAAGCTAAAGCGTTGCAAGAGGCAAGAAATGGTGAAAGTGGGGGGCGGAGCCAAGATGGCGGAGTGAAAAGGTGACTTTCTGCCTCTCCTCCGATCTTCTCTCAAATCAACAATAAAATAAGCCTCCGAACTGATCTTCAAGTCAACGAACTCAGAAATATTTGGGCACGGCTCTCTGGATAACTTCATATCAGGTTAGTCAGACTCGGACAGAGAGATAAATAGACTACAACTTCGCAGGCCGGAAGTGAGGGTGGGACTCAGCTCAGCTCATCGTGGAAGAAATTCCAAACTCCAAACTCCAAATTCCAAACACCTGGAGTTTATCTGAGGCACTCGGGACACTCTGCCCTGATTGGGGGCAGGTGTTCTGGCAGACTTGCCTTGTTTAAGGAGTAATTTGGACTTAGTCCTAGCCCCCACCGGCCCAGCACCTTAAGTCAACTGGCCGAAGTTGCCAGGGCAAAGCGTTTTCAGCCCCGGTTTTTTTTTTCCCTACCTTAAAGAGATATCCACACTGTCTAAAAAAAAAAAAAATATATGATGAAGAAGCAAAAGAGAGCTCTCACCATAGACAGCTTTTATCAAGGCAAAGAAACGACCCCAGAGCCAGAGGTTCCTTTAGACAAAAATCCAGAGACCATCAGCCAGGACCATCACTGGTCCCCTTTTCAAAAGTCCTTTCTGGAAGACTGCATAAAGAACTTCAAAAGAGAGCTGGAGGATAAATGGGAAAATAAACTGAAATCAGTACAAGAAGGATATGATGCCCTGCAAAAGAGATATGAAAAAGACACCAATTTATTAAAAAATAAAATTAGTGAAGTGGAAAAAGAGTGCAATGAACAAATTGGCTAGTTACAAAAGGAGCTTAAAAAGGTAACTGAAGAAAACAACACTTTAAAAATAAGAATTGAACAAATGCAAGTGAATGACTCACTAAGACTTGAAGAATCAGTCAAACAAAAACAAAAAAATGAAAAATTAGAAGAAAATATGAAATATCTCCTAGGAAAAACAACTGACTTGGAAAATAGATCTAGGAGAGACAATCTAAGGATTATTGGACTTCCTGAAAGCCATGATGAAAAAAAGAATCTAAACACTATCTTCCAGGAAATCCTGAAAGAAAACTGCCCTGAGATTGTAGAATCAAAGGGCAAAATCACCATGGAAAGAATTCACCGATCACCTCCTGAAAGAGACCCCAAAATTAAGACCCCAAGGAATATCGTGGCTAAATTTCAGGACTATAGCACCAAGGAACAGATTCTGCTAGCAGCTAGAAAGAAACAATTCAAATATCGAGGTTCAATAATTAGAATCACACAGGATTTGTCAGCTTCCACACCGAAGGATCGAAGGGCATGGAACCAGATATTCCGAAAGGCAAAGGAACTTGGATTACAACCAAGAATAACCTATCCAGCTAGAATGAGCATTATCCTCCAGGGAAGAAGATGGTCATTCAATGATATAGGTGAATTTCACCTATTTCTAATGAAAAGACCGGATCTGAACAAAAAATTCGACACCCAAACACAGAACTCAAGAGATGCATAAAAAGGTAAAAAGGAAAGGTCTCTTGAGAACTTTATTTCTACTAGGGAGATACTCAAAGTTTGGGGGTATAATTAACTAGATATTACTTTGATAATATGAAAAAGAGAATTAGAGGGGAAAATGTTGTCATACTGGGGAAAAGAGGGAAAAAGTGGTAAAATAAGATCTAAAAAAAAAGAGGTAAAAACAAGGTAAAATCATTTGAAGAGGCAAAGAAAACCTAATATAATTGAGAGAAAGAGGGGAGGGAGATGAGCACTGTGTAAATCTTACTCTCATCAGGTTGGCCTCTAAAAGTGTATATCAGACATCTGATTTCACATAGAAACTTGTCTGTTGCTAGAGGGAAGTGGGAGGGAAAGGAGGAAAAGTAAGGGACAAACTAATAGAAGGGAAAATAGAAGAATCAGGGGAAAGGAGTAAAAACAGGGGGAGGGGATCTAAAGGGTAGAGTATTGTTTGGGGGAGAGGGTCATCAAAAGCAAAGTATTGAGAAGGGGGGGAGGGAGAAAGGGGAAAGGAAATGGGAAACATAACGGGTAAATAAGATGGCAGGAAATAAAGAATTAGTTATTCTAACTGTGAATGTGAATGGAATGAACTCTCCCATAAAGCGGAAGCAGATATCAGACTGGATTAAAAACCAGAATCCCACAATATGTTGTCTACAAGAAACACATTTAAAACATAGTGACACATATAGGATGAAGGTAAACGGCTGGAGCAGAAAATATTATGCTTCAGGTGAACAAAAAAAAGCAGGGGTAGCAATCCTTATCTCAGATCAAGTGAAAGCCAAGATAGATCTAATCAAAAGAGATAAGGAAGGAAACTATATTTTATTAAAGGGTACCATAGATAATGTAGCAATATCTATATTAAATATATATGCACCAAGTGCAATAGCACACAAATTCCTAGGGGAGAAATTAAGAGAGATGCAAGAAGAAATAGACAGCCAAACGATACTAGTGGGGGATCTCAACCTTGCTCTCTCAGAATTAGATAAATCAAACTACAAAATAAACAAGAAAGAAACTAGGGAGATAAACCAATTGTTAGAAAAGTTAGGTATGATAGATCTATGGAGAAAGTTGAATGGAGACAGTAGAGAGTTTACTTTTTTCTCAGCAGTCCATGGAACCTATACAAAAATTGACCATATATTAGGGCATAAAAACCTTAAAATCAAATGCAGAAAGGCAGAAATAGTAAATGCATCCTTTTCAGATCATGATGCAATAAAAATCACATGCAATATAAGTCCAGGAGAAAATAAACCAAAAGGTAATTGGAAATTAAATAATCTAATCCTGAAGAATGAATGGGTGAAAGAGCAAATCATAGACACAATCAATAATTTCATCCAGGAGAATGACAATAAGGAGACAACATACCAAAATTTGTGAGATACGGCCAAAGTGGTTATAAGGGGTAATTTTATATCTCTAGATGCTTACTTGCATAAAATAGAGAAAGAAAAGATCAATGAATTGAGCTTATTATTAAAAAAAACTAGAAAAAGAACAAATTAAAAACCCTCAATTAAATACCAAATTGGAAATTCTAAAAGTAAAAGGAGAAATTAATAAAATCGAAAACAAGAAAACTATTGAGTTAATAAATAAAACTAAGAGTTGGTTCTATGAAAAAACCAACAAAATAGATAAGCCTTTAGTTAATTTGATAAGAAAAAGGAGAGAGGAAAATCAAATTGTTAGTCTCAAGAATGATAAGGGAGAACTTTCCTCCAATGAAGAGGAAATTAAAGCAATAATTAGGAGTTACTTTGCCCAACTTTATGCCAGTAAGTTTGATAATCTAAATGAAATGGAGGAATATCTACAAAAATATAGATTGCCCAGGTTAACAGAAGAGGATATAAATTATTTAAATAGCCCCATATCAGAAAAAGAAATAGAACAAGCCATTAACCAACTCCCTAAGAAAAAATCTCCAGGGCCAGATGGATTTACATGTGAATTCTACCAAACATTCAAAGAACAATTGATTCCAATACTACACAAACTATTTGAGAAATTAGGGACAGAAGGTATACTGCCAAAATCCTTCTATGAGACCGATATGGTGCTGATAGCTAAACCAGGTAGGGTGAAAACTGAGAAAGAAAACTATAGACCAATTTCCCTAATGAATATTGATGCAAAAATTTTAAATAAGATATTAGCAATGAGATTACAGAAAGTCATCCCCAGGATAGTACACTATGACCAAGTAGGATTTATACCAGGGATGCAGGGCTGGTTCAATATTAGGAAAACTATCAGCATAATTAATTATATTAATAACCAAATTAACAAAAACCATATGATTATCTCAATAGATGCAGAAAAAGCCTTTGACAAAATCCAACACCCTTTCCTATTAAAAACACTAGAGAGTATAGGAATAAATGGGCTTTTCCTTAAAATGATCAGCAGCATCTATTTAAAACCATCAGCCAGCATCATATGTGATGGAGACAAACTAAAACCATTCCCCATAAGATCAGGAGTGAAACAAGGCTGCCCACTGTCACCATTACTATTTAATATTGTATTAGAAATGTTAGCTTTAGCAATAAGAGAAGAAAAAGAGATAAAAGGAATCAGAATAGGTAATGAAGAAACCAAATTATCACTCTTTGCAGATGACATGATGGTATACTTAGAGAACCCTAGAGACTCAACTAAAAAACTACTAGAAACAATTCACAACTTTAGCAAAGTTGCAGGATTCAAAATTAATCCACATAAATCATCAGTATTCTTATATATTACCAACAAAGTTCAGCAGCAAGAGATACAAAAAGAAATTCCATTCCAAATAGCAGATGATAGGATAAAATATTTGGGAATCTATCTGCCAAGGAAAAGTCAGAAACTATACGAACTAAATTACAAAACACTTTCCACACAAATAAAATCAGACCTAATCAATTGGAAAAACATTAAGTGCTCATGGGTAGGCAGAGCGAACATAATAAAAATGACAATACTACCCAAACTAATCTACTTATTTAGTGCCATACCAATCAAACTCCCAAGAAATTATTTTACAGATCTAGAAAAAATAGTAGCAAAGTTCATTTGGAAGAACAAAAGGTCAAGGATTTCAAGGGGATTAATGAAAAAAAAGGCAGATGAAGGTGGCCTTGCTGTACCAGATCTAAAACTATATTATAAAGCAGCGGTCATCAAAACCGTTTGGTACTGGCTAAGAAATAGAGCAGTCGATCAGTGGCACAGGATAGGATATCAGGACAATCTAGGCAATAACCTTAACAATTTAGTATTCGATAAACCCAAAGACCCCAGCTTTTGGGATAAATACTCACTATTTGGCAAAAACTGCTGGGAAAATTGGAAACTAGTGTGGAAGAAATTAGGGCTTGACCCATACCTAACACCACATACCAAGATAAGATCTAAATGGGTTCATGATCTAGATATAAAGAGGGACTTTGTAAGCAAGTTAGAGGAACGTAATATAATTTATCTCTCAGACCTGTGGAGATGGAATAAATTTATCCAAAGAAGACCTGGAACTCCTAATTGAACACCAGATGGATAATTTTGATTATTTTAAGTTAAAAAGTTTCTGTACAAACAAAACAAATGCAGACAAGATTAGGAGGGAAGCATCAAATTGGGAAATCATCTTTACATTTAATGGTTCTGATAAAGGCCTGATTTCTAAAATTTATAGAGAATTGTCTCATATATATAAGAATTCAAGCCACTCTTCAATAGATAAATGGTCAAGGGATATGAACAGACAATTTTCAGATGATGAAATTAAAACCATCTCTAGTCATATGAAAAGTTGCTCCAAATCACTATTGATCAGAGAAATGCAAATTAAGACAACTCTGAGATACCACTACACACCTGTCAGATTGGCTAAAATGACAGGAAAAGATAATGATGAATGTTGGAGGGGATGTGGGAAAACTGGGATACTAATACATTGTTGGTGGAACTGTGAACGGATCCAACCATTCTGGAGAGCAACTTGGAACTATGCCCAAAAAGTTGTCAAACTGTGCATACCCTTTGACCCAGCAGTGTTTCTACTGGGCCTATATCCCAAAGAGATCTTAGAGGAGGGAAAGGGCCCCACATGTGCAAGAATGTTTGTGGCAGCCCTTTTTGTGGTGGCTAGAAACTGGAAACTGAAGGCATGCCCATCAATTGGAGAGTGGCTGAATAAATTATGGTATATGAATGTTATGGAATATTATTGCTCTGTAAGAAACGACCAGCAGGACGATTTCAGAGAGGCCTGGAGAGACTTGCATGAACTGATGCTGAGTGAAACGAGCAGAACCAGGAGATCATCATACACAGCAACAACAGTATTACATGATGATCAATTCTGATGGACATGGCTCTCTGCAACAAAGAATTGTCTCAAAGCAGTTCCAATTGTTCATGGATGAAAACCATATACACCCAGAGAGAGGGATATGAAATATGGACCACAACGTAACATTTTCATGATCTCTATTGACATTTGTTTGCATTGTGTTGCCTTTCTCTGATTTTTTTTTTCTTGTAGATAGGATTTTTCTTGCATAACTTCTCAAGCACTTCAACATTATTAGCATGTAGTGGACTTCCTGCCATCTAGGGGAGGGGAGGGGACTGGGGGTAAAATTTGTAATGGAAAGCTTTGTAAAGATCAATGTTGGGGAACTACCCATACATATGTTATACAAATAAAAAGCTTTAATTTAAAAAAAAAAAGAAATGGTGAAAGCCCTTCTAAAAGGAATTCTGGCAGGGCTGCTCTGGGAGGCAAGAGCTACTGGGGCTAAAAAGGAGTAGAGGCAGCTCTTACAAGGTTATCAGATCTGGTCACCATCACCTCCCTCACTCAAGTGCCTTCAACTGCAATACTGTAAGAAAACAGAGACAAAAAGATACTGAGACTGTCATTAAAACTCTTACCCCACAATGGGTGGAGCTGCTGAGTACATCATTCCAAGAGAGCAGGTGGGAATGAGTGCTACTGTCACATGGTGAGGGGACAGAGTAACTAATTCTCCTGTTTATCCTGTCTTTGATATCAGGTCTATCTATATGAACACAATTAAGCACCTTAGCCATACAGAGCTGACTGTAGTACCTGTGGTGCTAAGATAGAATCTGTTAAATTCTACACTCATTCTATTTTCTGCCTCTTAACCCTCTTGTTCCCTCTTTAGGGAGAGATCAATTTACTTTATGAGTCCTTATTTGTAAAAAGTCTTAGTTGCTTTCTGTTTTGCTACTTGTTTTAAAGAAACCCTAAAGAACCCTTTCCCCCTTTAAAATGATATTCCCTATTATTGTATTGACCTGTGTGTCTTAAAGGAAAATTGATGTCAAGATTCCTGACTGTTTACATCGCCAGCATAGGGGGCTCAGCTGCACTGAAAAAAAGACTTGACCAATTCATGTTTAATACCTTCCCTAATGTTGAGAAAAAAGACACCAAGTTAATCTAGAATAAAAGATATTGGGGTACAACTGAGTTTTATAACAAGTAGCTCTTGTTGGGGAGAGGAAAAGGGCTGGAGTTAGCTTTGCTGAGAAAGGTTGCTTCTAGACTTCAGACTCTTTGTTCTTCCTTGCTGAGTTAAAGAAACTTCTTTTCCCATGGAATGGAGTTGAGCATGAAATCTAAAAGGCTTTGGGAATGTGGTATGGCAAGTATTGGACTGGGTAGGAGTGCAGGCAACCAAAGCCAAGAGGATCACTTTCCTTTTACTTTTTATCCCCAATATGTAGAAATCTATAACCCACATTTAGAAAAGATTAGAATTATAGCATATTGAAAACAACTAAAATCCATTATGGCTATATTTTAAATATACCTTTAATTTTATAAAAATTAACCATTAGCAAGTATCATATGTAATGGAGACAAACTAGAACCATTCCCAATAAGATCAGGAGTGAAACAAGGCTGCCCATTGTCACCATTACTATTTAATATTGTATTAGAAATATTAGCTTTGGCAATAAGAGAAGAAAAAGAGATAAAAGGAATCAGAGTAGGTAATGAAGAAACCAAATTATCACTCTTTGCAGATGACATGATGGTATACTTAGAGAACCCTAGAGACTCAACTAAAAAACTACTAGAAACAATTCACAACTTTAGTAAAGTTGCAGGATTCAAAATTAATCCACATAAATCATCAGCATTTTTATATATTACCAACAAAGTTCAGCAGCAAGAGATAGAAAAAGAAATTCTGTTCAGAATAACGGATGATAGCATAAAATATTTGGGAATCTATCTGCCAAGAAAATGTCAGAAACTATATGAACTAAACTACAAAACACTTTCCACACAAATAAAATCAGACCTAGTCAATTGGAAAAACATTAAGTGCTCATGGGTAGGCCGAGCGAATATAATAAAAATGACAATACTACCCAAACTAATTTACTTATTTAGTGCCATACCAATCAAACTCCCAAGAAATTATTTTACAGATCTAGAAAAAATAGTAGCAAAGTTCATTTGGAAGAACAAAAGGTCAAGGATTTCAAGGGAATTAATGAAAAAAAAAAGACAGATGAAGGTGGCCTTGCTGTACCAGATCTAAAACTATATTATAAAGCAGCGGTCATCAAAACCGTTTGGTACTGGCTAAGAAATAGAGCAGTCGATCAGTGGCACAGGATAGGATAACAGGACAAGCTAGGTAATAAACTTAGCAATTTAGTGTTTGATAAACCCAAACACCTCAGCTTTTGGGATAAGTACTCACTATTTGGCAAAAACTGCTGGGAAAATTGGAAACTAGTGTGGAAGAAATTAAGGCTGGACCCACACCTAACACCGCACACCAAGATAAGATCTAAATGGGTTCATGATCTAGATATAAAGAGAGATATTATAACCAAATTAGAGGAACATAGGATAGTTTTCCTCTCAGACCTGTGGAGATGGAATAAATTTATGTCCAAAGAAGATCTGAAACTCTTAATTGAACACCAGATAGATAATTTTGATTATATTAAGTTAAAAAGTTTCTGTACAAACAAAACTAATGCAGACAAGATTAGGAGGGAAGCATCAAATTGGGAAATCATCTTTACATTTAAGGGTTCTGACAAAGGTCTCATCTCTAAGATATATAGAGAATTGTCTCACATTTATAAAAATTCAAGCCATTCTCCAATTGATAAATGGTCAAAGGATATGAACAGACAATTTTCAGATGATGAAATTAAAACTATTTATAATCATATGAAAAGGTGCTCCAAATCACTATTGATCAGAGAAATGCAAATTAAGACAACTCTGAGGTACCACTACACACCTGTCAGATTGGCTAAAATGACAGGAAAAGATAACAATGAATGTTGGAGGGGATGTGGGAAGACTGGGACACTGATGCATTGTTGGTGGAGCTGTGAACGGATCCAACTATTCTGGAGAGCAATTTGGAGCTATGCTCAAAGGATTATCAAACTGTGCATGCCCTTTGACCCAGCAGTGTTTCTATTGGGCTTATAGCCCAAAGAAATCATAAAAGAAAGAAAGGGCCCCACATGTGCAAGAATGTTTGTGGCAGCTCTTTTTGTGGTGGCTAGAAACTGGAAACTGAGTGGATGCTCATCAATTGGAGAGTGGCTGAATAAATTATGGTATATGAATGTTATGGAATATTATTGCTCTGTAAGAAACGACCAGCAGGACGATTTCAGAGAGGCCTGGAGAGACTTGCATAAACTGATGCTGAGTGAGATGAGCAGAGCCAGGAGATTGTTGTACAAGGCAAAAACAGTACTATATGAGGATCAGTTCTAAGGCACATGACTCTCTTCAACAATGAAATGCTTCAAACCAATTCCAATTGTTCAGTGAAGAAGGCCATATACACCCCAGAGAGAGGGATGTGAAATGTGGACCACAACATAACATTTTCATGTTCTCTATTGATGTTTGCTTGTATTTCCTTTATCGGATAATTCTTTCTTATAGATACGATTTCTCCTGCACACAAAAAAAAGATGTGTGGCAATAACTATACATATATTCGATTTAAGTATTCTAACATAATTATCATGTAGTGGATATCCTGCTATCTGGGGGAGGGGTGGGGAATAGGGGGGAAAAATTTGTAACAGAAAGCTTTGTAAGGGTTAATGTTTAGGAATTAACCATACATATGTTTTGCCAATAAAAAGTATTAATAAAAATAATAATAATAATAATTTTATAAAAATTAAGATCTGTCCTAAACGTTTCTCTTTCCTGTTGCTTCCTATAGAGCGCCAAATCATATTTCCTTTTGCCATCTTAAAATCAACATCAGAGACAAATCTTCCAAACTCCCTGTAATTATGTTTCTTATTCCACAACATCATACATATGCCTTATTTCTTCTTAAGTACTCATGAGCATGCTAAAACTACTGAATGGCATATATAGATGCAGTTTCTTCATTGTTTTTCATCCTCAGATTATGTTCCTCTAAGAGATGAAGACCCTTCACTATAATTTCCAATACTTCACAACCAAAGCCATCTATCATGTATATATTGTATACAGCAGAATGTTATTCTGTTATCTAGCTCTTATTTTCTGTTCTTAATAGCTGGTTTGATCTAAGAAATATTTATTAAATACTCATAAAGGTAGAAAATGATGTAGCAGGTGCTAAGGAATCAAACATATGATTAAAAAAATCTGTCATCACAAAAAATTTACATTTAATTGGGGTGACAAAAAGAACATATGTTAGCTCAAAAATGGGGAACATCAATAGAGAAAAGTGCTCATCTTTAATTTTAGTCCTTTACATTTAGGTTGTAGTATAATATAAAAAAAAAAGCTGCAAAGTGGTGCAGTAGAGACCTAATAAATTCAAAGCCATCCTCAGACACTCACTAACCAGATGACCCTGGGCATGTCATTGAATCCTGTTAGCCTGAATTTCCTCATCTAGAAGAGGAAATGGTAAACCACTTAAAATCTTTGCCAAGAAAACCCCAAATGGGATCACAAAAAGATACCCCTGAGAAAGGACTAAATATAAAGAGTCTTTTAAAGGGGACCCTGGAGACATGCGCTTTTAGACCTGGTTGCTCTATTAAGAGAAATCACAATTTCTCTACACCTGTATTTTCTCATATGTACCATGAGAATAATGAATAATTTGTACCCTAATGCCCTTTTAGACTAACATTCTAAGATTCATATATCTATCCCAAGAAGCCTTATTTTTCTCAGATAACTACATCATATTTTTCTTATCTTGAATATCGCACAAGTCTAATATCTAATAGCTACAAACATAGTCTAGTCCAGGCACTCAAAAACTCTCTCTCCAATGCTTGGGTCAGTATTTCTAGCT
>JAJPUD010023992.1:0-19308 GCA_023553655.1 Myrmecobius fasciatus | reverse complement strand
GAGGATGGATAAGGATAGAACCAGATGGAGCAAGGCTTTGAGTTCCAAGGCAGAGTGTTTCTAGTTTGTACTGCTCACATTCGTCATTGGTGTGAAGTCAAATGAATAAAAAGGCATTTATTAAGCACTTACTGTGTACCATCATCTTAATATCTTAGATGTGGGAGGTTTCCTGATGAGGAACCTGAAGCAAAGGGAGGTTAATTGTCTTGTCAAAGGCGACAAAAAGGGCCAGAATCTGGATGAATGTCTGGAGAATTAAGAAATCGGGTGAAAAGCCCCTTCCAGAAGTGGTGGTTCTGGTGACTTATTGTGACCCCGAGGAAGGGGTGGCAAGCAAGGGGAGGTGATGGGGAAGGGCAGCAGGGCAGAGGGCAAGGTGCCAAAAATAGAGAGATGGCCCGGGAAGCATGGCTTAGGACTGGCCAGTACAGTCATCTAGGACGGCTTGTGTAAGACTATCCATTCGTTCATTCATATCACAGGTGATTTACCAGCCAGCCAGCAATGATTAGATGCCTGCTGTATGCCCTGCATGATGTTAGCCCCACGCTTGGTCAGCAAGGCTAGGCTGAGATTTAGTGGTTCCTGCAGCCAGGGAGGGGAGAGGGGGAGACAGCTGACCTTTGCCCTTCCCCCCACAGCCCCTCCATCTACCTCAACAACGACATTGGCCTCCACCACCACGAGGACCCCGGGCACAAGTCTCAGCCCTGGCCCCATCTCCTTGCCAGGCCACACGAGGAATCAGAGCTCTGGAGACGCCTCACTGAGTGCGGGGACGGCCCCCAGTGAGCCCACCATTAGCGCTTCTTCACCGGGGGTTCCCACGCCAGGAAACAGCAACCACTCACAACATTGTAAGAATTTCTGCTCTTCCGTTTTGGGTGGGGGAGGGGGAGAAGGGGAAGATGGACTAGCTGGGGCATGGCCAAGCCTAGCCTGCAGGGGGCCATCCGGTTCCACCTGGGGGAGAAGAGCAGGGGTACAGCAGGAGGCATCCTGCCCTTGCCATCAGAAGACGAGACTGGGGCCCAGCTGTACCCCTGTGGGTGTGATCTCAGACAAAGCCCGTCCCTGCTCTGGGCCTCAGTCTTCTCATCTGTAAATGGAAGGTCGGGGCTCCCATAGAGCCGCCCAGTCTCCTCCTGCTCTGCCGTCCTGGGCTCGGCGGCCTTTCTGGCCGGGAGCTTCTGAGATATTAATAAGAATGGCTCGTGCTCCTGTGAGCCTCTGGGCACCCTCCTGGTGCTTTCATGAGAAGCCTCAGAAGGGGGAAGGGCAGGTGGCCTTTGTCCTCAGGTTGTGGGTGAGGAGATGGGCCCAGAGAAGTTAAATGAAAGTCACTGAGCCAGCGAACGTTTGAGAAAGGATTTGAAGCCAGGCCTCCTATTCCGAGTCTGGTGGGGGCCCCTCCCGGCTCCCCCAGAGAGTCGGCCCTGTCCCCCCCCCCCCCGTCTGCCCCGGCCTAGGCCCGGCCCCCAGGTGTAAGTAATTACATCCATTAAAATGTCGGGCTCAGCCCTGCAGCGTTTGAGATGTCTTGGCTCATTAGCCAACGTTCATTGAGTTAACCTGCGGGGGCTCATGGAAAAGGAGAAGCTCTCTTGGAAATCATTTTGGCCACCCCGCTGACCCCGTCCGCAGCCCGGATCAGGCTCCGATTGTCCCTGGGCCTGCCCTCTGCCTTCTCCCCAGAGTCCTGGTGGGGGAGGGCTCCAGCAGCCCCGGGCACAGACGGGGCTCCCAGGACACACTGACTGGCATTTCTTGCCTTCTCAGTGGGCAAGAGAAGGGATTGAGGAAGGGAGAACTTGGAAGTAAATACAGTAAAACTTGCAGAGCCTGAGAGTCCTGCGGGCTTTGTTTTGTAACCCCGTACCCTGGAGAGGAAGACCCCCCCTTTCCCTAAGAGAGGCAGCAGAGCACTGGGATCGCTGGTCCCCTTCTCTGACCCGGTCTATTTATCTATAAAATTATAATAATAGGTCTGCCACCTACTTCCTTGGGCTGTTGTGGGGATGCACTTTATGGACCTTTAATATGAATTTCGAATTAGAAAGGAGCTTGGAGGTCTTCTGGTCCAACCCTTCCATTTTACAGATGAGAAAACTGAGGCCCAAGGGAGGGGAATTGACTAGCTAACAATCAGCAGAGCCTGGATTATGATAATTATTATAATTACTTCCATTTTCAGAGATCTAGGGTCTTTGGAAAGCATACCCATCTTTTTCTGGTTTGTCCTTGCCAGGTTTGAAGATCACAAATATATTGGCTTCCTAGAAGCAATGAAATAAGATGGTTTCTTTTTCTATTTTTGAGAAGATGGTATAATACAGGGACTGTTTGTTCTTTTAGTTTTCCATAGAATTCTCTTGTGAAATACAAGATGACTTACTTGGCATTCCTTAATAGCTTGTTCATTTTCTCCTGAGATTGGCTTGTCTATTTTTGCCGTGTTAATTTGTGTGTTGCATCCTTTTGTAAATGTTTTTTATGTTCTCTAGAAATTTATTCTCTATTTATATTTTATATAATCTTTCTTTTGCTGGCATTGTTTTTTTTGTATGAAGTTGTGTTTCAGTTGGTGGAGTAAAATCCACTAATGCAGATTGGCAAAATTTCTGTAATTTATAGTCTGAGAGTAATTTGGGCCATTAAGGAAACAAGTGACTTGCTCGAGGTCCCATAGCCAGAATCTGATTTAATTGATTCCAAGGCTGGCTGGTTGTTCTACCAGTTTTCATTCTTTCTTGTTTTTTTTTTTTTTTTAAAGATCTTGCTCTTTCTGGTTTGGTCATTGGATTCTCCTTTTGCTTTTGAGAGAATTTGCTAATGGTTTGTCGATCTTCTTGGCCTTTTCCAATGACTGATTTTTGTTTTCTTCATCAATCCAATTATTCTTTTAATTTTTATTTTATTGATTTTGCCTTTTACTATAACGATTTCCTGTTTGGTACTTGTTATTACTGTCTACTCTGTTCCTTTTCTGATTTATGTAATAGTTAACTCCGTTCAGAAATATTCTTTTTCCTTTCTGTTTAAATAAGTATGGAGTAGGGAAATTTGCCTCTGAGAACCATTTCGACTACATCCCTTAACTTTGAATAGGTGGCATTTATGTTGTCATCTTTAATATTATTTATTATTATTTGCATTATTTGTTAACCCAAGAATTCTTCAACAAATAGTCATTTTTTTGGCTTGCATACAAGCCTTGTTAATTACTGTCTTCATGGCTTTATAACCTATGAGCAGTGTTTAAAATTTCCGCCCTTTTGAGTTTACAATGCACAGAACAGAGCCTCCATTGATACGTATTGCCATCTTCTTCATGTCTGAGTCAATGTTCTATGACCTGTTGTCATGAAAGAGCATCCCTCGGGTCCCAGAGCCCTGTTGCCCAGCAGGGCCCTCCCTCAGTCACATCCCCTCCAGCTGCAAAAGCAGAGCCTTTAGGAGCCCAGGACCACTCCCAGAATAGGAGAGGCCATGGAGGGAGACCCCTCCTCAGGGATCCACTTAACATAGACCCCACCATGTGTCCTGATTGTGATCCCTGCAGACAGCCCACCTTCCCTCTTCCTCCTCCTCCCAGTCTCTCTCTGGGCTGGAAGGGAGCTGCTCATCTCTTTCAATTCCTTTTTGGGGAGCTGAGGTTTCCATGAAGTGTGAGTTGGCTCACAGTGGGACCTTCTTTGGGACTGTCCGCTGGGGAGCTGTTGGGCTTGGAGGAGACAGCAGAGCTTTGAGAGGGAAAATGGACAAAACAGCTCTTGAAACAAAGAACCAGGGGCAGCAGATGGTGCAGTGGTTAGAGCCCTAGCCCTGAGTTCAAATCTAGCCTCAGATATTTGATATTTACTTGTTGTATGACCCCGGACAAGTCCCTTAACCTTTAACCTTTGCCAAATAAAAAGAAAAGAATAAAGAACCAGACCCTCCTCCTCCAAAAAAATTAGATATCCCCCAAGTATTGAGGAGGTAAACATCTGTAAACCAGAGCTTGTGTGTAGACTTCTAAAACAGAGGTAGCTGACCTGTCCGCAGTCACCCAGCAGCTGTAGGATTTGAATCCGGGTCTGCTAGCTCTTGAAACCAGAGCATGGCGAGGTTGGCGGCCATTCTCACCCAACACTCATGTGTCTCTGGGTGTATTGGGCACAGTGCCAGCACGGGGGCACAGAGTACCCGGCCTGACCAGCCTCCGATGCTTTGTAGCTGTGCCCTCCCCTGGTCCGGGTCCCTTCCAGTCCCGAGCCAGCTGTGTTTCTCTCTTCTGTCACTGGAGTGGGGAAGGGGCTTACTAACCAGTGCGTTTCTGCATCTTGCAGATGGGACCATGGGCGGCAAGCTGGTCTCCACGGCCACGGCCGCTATCATCGGCATCATCGTCCCTGTGGGTGAGTCCTTTGGTTTGGGGAAGGAGGGGGGCCTGAGTGGGGGGAAGGCGTGGAGAACAGGGCCCCACCCTCTGCTCCCCCCTTTGTCCTAAGGTTGTGGGGCTCCCCAGTCCTGGAGAGAGGCCGGTTCCTATTGGGCCAGCCTTCTGCTGCACCTGGGCCAGGCCCCTCCCTGAGATGGGAAGGAAGTGGCAGGGAGGAACCCCCCCCCACCAAATCAGCTTAGTCCTGGCTGTGTGGAGGAAGTGGAGATGTCCTGGGCTCAGACCACATTTAGAGGGCACGGCAGAGCCTGGGCCTGTTCAGAGAAGGGAGACTGGGACAGGGCGAGCAGAGGGCCAAGGAGGAGGCAGAGCGCTGGGCTGCCCCTGGAAGAAGCGGGGTCCTCGGCAGGCCCTCGCCTTAAGGAAGGGGCTTGGGGTGCAGGAATGGGACTTTGGGGCCTGGACAGGAGCAAAGAACGAACTGAGACGGGGAGACCGATTAGGTCGTTCATCATTGATGAAGTGCCTACTGTGTGCCAGGCACTGCACTGGGCCCTGGGAGGAATGTGCTAGGGGTCTAGGTCTCTTCTGGCTCTGAGCCTGGGGCCAAGGTGGGAGCCTCTCGGAGTGCCCGGGCTGACATGTCCACTGTCTCCGCTAATCCACACACGTGCAGGGGTCGTCGCCTTGCTGGGCATGAGCGGCTACCTGATCTGGAGGAACTGGAAGAGGAAGAACACAAAAAGTATGAACTTTGACAACCCCGTGTACAGGAAGACGACGGAGGAGGAAGATGAAGATGAGATCCACATCGGGAGGACGGCGCAGATTGGGCACGTGTACCCTGCCGTGAGTGTCCTTGGGGAGCGACAGCAGAGGGAGGGTCCTCTCATGGACCCCGTGTGCTCCCTTCCTCTTCCTCCTGCCCTTATTCCTTGCTTCCTTCCCTTCCCTTGGCTTTTTCCCTCTGTCTCTGTCTCCCTCCTTCTCTTTGTTCCTTCTCTCCCTTTTCCCTCTCCTCTCTTTTCCTCCCCTTTTCTCCCATCTCTCTGTCCCTCCTTCTCTCCCCTTTTCCCTTTTTCTTTCTCTTTTCCTCTGCTCTCTCTTCCTCCTTCTCTCCCATTCCCCTCCTTCTCTCTTACCCTCCTTCTGCCATTCTTCCTGTTCCTTCCTCTCTTCTTCTATCTTCCCCTTCTGCTTTGACTCTCTTCCTCCCATTTTCTCTCTTTTCCTCCACTTTTCCATTTCTCAGTGACTAATTATTAGGAAGTTTTTTTTTTTTTGTCACAGAATCACCAAATTAGAGAATTGAAAGGGAGGTCAGTGGCCACTACTCCAACGCAGCCCCCCAAAGAGCCCCCATAACAATATAAAATGAACAAATTAAAGAAATATTTATTATATGCTTACTGTTGCTGAGCACTGGGGGTGCCAGCGTGAAGGGTATGGTCCTCAGAGAGTAGCCGCCAAGCAGGTGATCCAGCCCTTTATGGTCTTTTCAATAATAAATAGACCCATTTCTGAGACTGGATCACCAGGAGGTGGCGAGGGCTTTGGTGTGTCTGCCAAGGGGGTCCCATAGGGCTCTGGTCCCTGAAGAGGCAGCATGGCCGTGTGTGCTCCCCTGGGCCATCGGACTGTGAAGCCTTCCTGGGGGCAGCAGCTCAAGGCCTCTTAGGGGCGGCTTCCTTCCTCCATCAGCAGGCCTCTTGGCACTTCTCCCCATTGTTCCCGGTTCTGTCCTTTGGGGCCATACAGAAGGAGACTCTTCCTTCTCCCACGAGCCAAGCATGGCCACGTCTCCTTCCTGAGCCTTTTCTCCTCCATGCTCAACAGCCCCGGGTCTTTCAGCCCCCTGGAGATGCTGTAGGTAGTAACAGGTCTGGGTGCCCCGATTTCCATCTTTCGTCAAACTCGAGTCTGAGCGACCTTGGCCTTTTACCAAACACAGTTTGGATCCTATCACTCAACCAGTTCCAAAGTTGCCTAAATAGAGAGACTTGTAGCTAAAATCTCTTCATTTTCCCTAAAATGGGGTGCCCAGAGGTGGTTGCAGCAATCAAACCGGGCTGGAGAACGGGGACAAGACTACTTCCTTCCTTTGGGGTGCTGGGCAGTCTGAGGGCAAATGATGGCTTGGGCCGCCGCACCAAGTCTCTATGTACCCCCAATGAGGAACCCGCTAAAAGCCCCTGACTGTTTTTCACAGATCGTCCAGGCGTACCTCCCCCACTTTGTACATATGAGCTGTTTTAACCAAATATAAAATTTTCAATTTATCACTGATACTTCTTACCTTATTAGAATTTGGCCTATTATTACCATTTGATTTCTTTTGCTTGACCATACCTATTACTACAAAGGAGGGATTTTAATTCCGGCCAGGCTCTAACCTTTTGAAAATTATTTAAACCCTGCCTCTATTGACCACCTTGTTAACCATCCCCCCAACTCTGTGCCTTCTATGGAACTGGCCTCCTGTGACCTTTTAAAAGTCATCAATCAGTAAGGGGCAGCAAGGTAGTGCAGTGGAGAAAGCCCCAGCCCTGAAGTCAGGAGGACCTGAGTTCAAATCTGGCCTCAGACACTTAACACAGCTGTGTGACCCTGGGCAAGAACTTAATCCCAATTGCCTCAGGGAAAAAAATCATCAATAAAAATATTGCAAGTCTTGTGACATGGGGGCACTTCACCGGAGACTTCTCCCCAGCCAGGTGAGAGTAACCCATTAATGATCACAGTGGGGTCCCATCCCCACCAGTTCCAAGTTAGAACACAAGAATGGCACAAGAAGCTCTTTCAGATGTTTTGCCCAAATACGGGCAGACCGGATCTATCTCGTTTTCCAGGTTCCCTGGCGTTACCTGCTCCTGGGCCCTGCAGGGTAGTTCCCGTTCCTGAGAATGAGCCTGGGTTCTCTTCAGCTGTGAAGGGAGAGGCGGGAGCGAGGGAGCCCCGGTCTTCCTCGGAGAGCCAGCCTCGCTCATGCTCTGCTCTGCTTTGTCTCCCCAGCGGGTGGCATTAAGCCTTGAAGATGATGGGTTGCCATGACGACCAGCGCCCTCCGTGCCCGACGGGATGGAACACATGCACTGGACGCTTTCTGGACACTGGACGGACGGACGCGGCTCTTCGCCTGGGGTTTCGCGTGTGTGTGCGAATGAGAGAGCGAGGACGTGTGTCTGTGCGTGTTTGGGATTCTTTTTTAAAATTTATGTTGCGGAAAGGTAACCACAAAGTTATAATGAACTGCAGACATCCAAAGGATGTGAGAGTTTTGTATGTATAATGTTTTATACGCGTCTTACCTGGCTGCACTACCCATAAGGAAGAGCAGAGCAGCCCCTGCTGAGCGACTAACATGATGGATGGAACCAGACCCGGCCCGGCAGGACAGGAGCTGGCTCACCGTTTTAAAATTATATTTATAGAGGGTGTTTAGGGGGGTTTTGTAAATAAAATGAAGACGCTTTGTGGCTATCCATCAACATAAGTTAAAAAAACAAACCAAGCCCCTTCGTGTCCTCCCCACTCCCCAACACCCCGCCTAGAATATTTATTAACATATTTCACAGAAAAGAGCTGTAAATAATTTAGAGGTGAGAGTATTTATTTGGGGGGCTGTGGGGCTCGCTGTGTAGACTGTGGGGGGGGGAGTCAGAAGAAGTGGGCCTTTCTGGGTCTTGAACACTGAAATGCAGAATTTTGTTTCAAAGCCCCAAGGCCACAGCACTCAGTGAGGAGGGTCTGGGGTGGATTTGGAGGCGGTTGTGGAAGGGAAGCCACTGAGAGGAGAGGAGCAGGAGGGTCCAGAAGGCAAAGTGGGCAAGCGCCAGGGAGAACCTTCCTGGGATGGGCATCTCTTCCTCAGGCCAGTGTGCCAGAACCTGACGGGGGCTTGGTTTGTGCATCTGTAGAACAAGGCTTTGCTTAGAGGTAATTAGATGGTTTCCTAAGTTTTTCCTAGTCTTGATGTGCTGTGTTCTAAAGCCTCTCCCAGCCCTGACATCCCCTGTTCTAAGCTCCCTTCCAGGTCTATTCTCCCCTGTTCTAAGGCCCCCCTTACCAGTTCTGATACCCCTGTTCTAGGTTTCCTCCACTCTCTGACACCCCCTGTTCTAAGGCCTCTCCCCTCTCTGACAGCCCCTGTTCTAAGCTCCTTTCCAGGTCTGATCTCCCCTGTTCTAAGCCTCTCCTTACCAGCTCTAACCCCTATTCTAGGTTTTTTTCCCTGACCTCCTTGGTCCTAAGGCCCTCCAGCTCTGACATTCTGTGCTCTGAATTCTATTTTCTATCCCAGAGGCCCTTGCATCCTCGCCATTTTACGTTTTAAGAGTCTGTGTTCAGAGTTGCTGTTCTACCCTCCCCTCCTCTGAATCTGTGATTCGGCTCCTCGTTGGCGGGGTCAGTGCTCTTGTCTGTCTGTCCCCATTGCCATCTCCCAGGCCCTTTGTGCAGCTGATCACAGTATTATCTCATAGAGGAGGAAACCTGGGGGTGATTTGTTGAGAACCAGACCTCCAATCACTGCACTGACCATGAAAATACAAAGAGAAGAGCCTGCCCCCCCAGGGCCTCCACCCCCCCCCAGGGGCTCCTTCCTAGTTCTCTCAGAGCTGGGATTACATTTGGCCACTTCCTTTAATGAGTCAAATTTAGGTCTTTTTGCAGTTGAGCAGTCTGGAGCAGACCCCCCCCCCAGCGGGGAAGGGGCTTGTGATTTTCCTTGGATGACACTAACTTTAATAAGGATGGCCCCCACTTCAGGTGACCACACCTCCGCAGGCTGTCGGGTATGCTTTTCTCCAGCAGGCCCTGGGGCCCTCCCAGACCGGAGGCTTTGTGCAGCACCTCCTCCCTCCCTGCTCTGGTCACCCTGTGGACAGTTGGAGCCCAGGAAGGGGTCTGGCTCTGTGCAGCGGAGGGGGGAGCTGCAGCTGAAGGAGAGAACCAAGGATCTTTGGAAGGGGAGCCTGACCCTTCAGTGCTGAACAGCAGCCCCTGGAGACCAGGAATAATCCTGGATATGGCCAGGACCTTGAGTTTGAATTCTGGCTCCAGGACTTCTTGTGCGAGCCTCAGTATCCCCTCTGTGAAACAGGAAGAGGGGCCAGTGATGGCAGAGTCTCTTTCTAGCTCTAATGATAAGGTTATAAATACAAAGCTCAGAGGAAGCTCAGAGGTCATGGAGTTCTACCTTCTAGACCTTGAGAAGTTAAATGACTTCCACATAAGATCATGGATCTAGAACCGTTACATGAGGAAACAAAGCCGCTACATGAGATGTTTGTATGACAGTCTGGTACGCAGTAGGTGCCTAATAAATGCTTGCTTCCTTCCCTCTTTCTTACTAGTTGTGTGACTCTGGACAAGCCCCCCCTCCCTCTCTGAGCCTCAGTTTCATCCAGTAAGGCAATAACGACAGACCTCCTTTTTTTCTTGGGTGATGTTTGGCATCTTTGTGTACCTTGAAGCACTCTAAAGGGATCGGCCATTATTATTTCCTAAATGGGGGAACTGAGGCACAGAGTAAGTGCCATGCCTGTGGACATGGAGCGGAGATTCAAGTCCAGGGATTGCATTGGTATAGGGAATGCCCAAGGGAGGGAACACCTGCCACCAGCGAAGACCAGCCCCTTCTGTTCAGTTGTGCTGCCTTAGGGAGTAGCCAGGCTTCAGCGGGCAAGATTCGAACCCTGACCTTTCCTGGTTCCAAAGCCGCCTCTGTCCACTGCACTCCTCCGATGCCTCTGCAAACGCAGGGTTTCTGACTCCGAGCCCGTCTCCCTTTATGCCGCATCCTGGCAGCCATGAGTATATCAGGACTTCAGCCACAGCCTCCGCGTCTCATCTTTTCCTTTCTGCCCTTTTAGTTTGGGGGAAGGGGCAGAGAACAAATGGTTCCTTCCCCTAATCTAGTTCAGAAATCCTGTTCTGATCCTTGTTGAGAGACAGAGAGAGAGAGAGAGGAGCCAGAAACATAGTCGAGCTGCTTTCTGAGAAGCAGATGAGTGTTTCCCCCCGGGTCTCAGATATCCACGTACCAGGGTGTACATGTGTGGCTCAGGTTTGTGATTAAGTGGGCCAAGGCTGCCTTTCCATGTCTGCATGTATATACATGTATGTGTGTGTATGTATATTTACACACACATGTCTAAGGTAAGGGGAGATGGCTTTTTCTGTGGAAGCCCCTTAGAGCCCATGGGGCTTTGTTATTCTGTCAGTGAGAGCCCATTACCCTTTGCTGCCCTGCCAGTGGTGGGATTGAGCCCCTGCTTCCTATTCTCTGCTGCTCTGGACTCTTCCTGACTGAGTTACCGCTCCTGCTCACTCTGGTCATCCACACTTACCGTGCCATGGCAGGGCTGGGATCCACAATCGGGCCCGGATCATCACGTACCTGGGAGAGGACACTGCCAGGCCCCGGTGGTTCTAGATTGTATTGCAGCAAGGCTCGACGAGCCTGGAATGTCCAGCCACGTCCTGCCACGAAGGGCCTAGACCATCGTCTGTGTGTCATGTATTGATCATCTCGTCCTTGGGTTCGCAGTTGGCGAGAGGCAGACTTGGCGCTGAGTAGGACAGTTAGCTCCCTTATAACACACACTACTTGAATCTGCCCTTTATCACCAGCAAAATATTCAAGGTTGAGAAAAGGAGCTTCTCTTGGGAACTTTAGAACCCTGAATTTTACACCTGAACAAAGAACCTTGAAGTTCTTCTATTCCAGCCCCTTCTTTTGGCTTGGGGGAAAGGGAGGAGCAACAGGGGACGGGGTTATAATCCTCAACTTTAAAGGACCCAGATTTGAATTCTGCTCTTGGTTTTCTGGCCCTCCACGAGCTCTTTTCCGAACTTCTGTCCCCTTGACTAAGAACACAGCTGGACTCCATGCTTTAAGGTCAGGTCTTTTTTTTTAGCTCGGGTCCTAGGATCTTACGTATTCTCTATTCTGGCCCTTCTTTGGCATCTTCAGGATTGCCCCAACCCCCTCTGTTCCTTAAAGAGCCATGTCTGTATGGGAGTTTTGGGGCAACATCTCACTTCCTGAGCATCATGGCAGCCGGGATGGGAAATGTAGAATGGAGTTGAGATTCAAATCTATGGTGATTCAGCCAAAAAACAAACAAACAACCAACCAACCCAGAGTTGGGACAGCTAGATGGCACAGTGGATAAAGCACCAGCCCTGAAGTCAGGAGGACCTGATTTCAAATCTGGTCTCAGACACTTAACATTCCCTGGCCTTGTGACCCTGGGCAAGTCACTTAACCCCAATTGCCTCAGCAAAAAAACAAGTTTCCTGACTAGTCATTAAATGCACTAAGTACTTCTTTCTCCTCATCTTCCAGCATCCAGTGTAAGCATCTTTTGCCCCTTTACACTCAGCACTGGCTCAAGGAAAGATCCCCAGATTGTATCCCCAATACCGAGTAGTTTGATCCAGAGTTATATTCACTTCCCTCAAATTCTGTAGACATGCTAGTGACTGCCCAAAGACAGAGGCATAGTGGAAAGACCTCCGGCACTGAGAGGCCCGGGTCCCCATCTCTTTGGTGCTTGCTATATGGGTGATGATGGGAATAAACTCCTTGGACCTCCAGACTTATCTGTAAAATGAGAGGTTTGGATGAGGTGGCCCTGGAAGTGCCTGCCAGTGTTTTGTCCACATCTTAGCTAGGATTTTACCTAGAGTGATGTCCATCCCCAACCTACCCCAGTGTAGACATCCCACTTTGGAGACATCTCCGTGTTCAATCAAAAGCCATGTCCACACCATTGGGAGCAGGGGAAGCCCTCCACGCTTCTCACATCCATAAATCCAAATTCTTCGACTCGGGCAAGAACAAAAAAAAAACGAGCAGACAGAGGTTAGAGGGGATGTCCTCGTGTCCCTCCGAAATTCTTGAATTTGAAGAAGAAAATGGGGGCTCTGTAGCGTCATCTGGACACGAACCCCGATCACTGTATTTCATGAAGCTCAGTCAACCCATCATCTTAGCACGTAGCAACAAGACAGCCATAATAGAGTTCCCAGAGTAAATCACTCCTTCCCCCCATCAATGCATGAAGGTAGACTATCTAAAATGAGGCGTCCATTGTATTTTTAGACTTGGGTCCTCCAAAGAGGTGACAGACAGACCTGCTTTGGATTTCCAGCCCTTGTTGTAAATCAAGGAAGCCTCTATTCTCTAAGGCCATTCACCATGTGCATGGCCCAGGATCAACTGGAAACCATGTTTGTACCCATCATTTGACATCTGGAAAAAAAACACCTGTAAATATGTTTGGAGATGGGAAGGTTTTGATACTTTTTTAACAGAAAAAAAGAACAGAAAACACAAATCTGTACAGACATCTTTTATGAAACAAACAAAAATAAAACAAAAATAAATTTTGTTTTTCAATTGTTGTACATTTAAATTCTGGTCCTGGTATGAAAATATCATCTTGTAAAAAAAATCATAAGTCATAGAACAGAAAACACATTTTTGTTATGCTCTGATGTTTTTCTCGCTTTCTTGTGCAAAAATGATCCCGGTCTTGACCATTCCGTCATGCTTTGTTAGGATGTTGTTTAACACTAATTGTTTCCGCCTCCCTCCTTGGGTCGCCTCCAGCTCTGTTCACATCCATGCTCAGTGCCTTTTCTGTTTCAGTTTCTAGCTCATGGGCTGAGGGACTGAGGAGGAGTGGGGGAGTCTGCTGCATTTCTTTTGCTGGACTGACATAGATGTGGGGGAACTGAAAACCAAATGAGGTCATTTGTCAAACAGTGCACTCTTTCTACAACCACATTAAACTCATTTTTTTTAATCCGGGAGAATTGTGCCATTGTGGTCTTTCAATAAGGAGTATGCGGTATTAGTTGACCAAAAGACATTTATTAAGCACCTGCTAGGCGACAATAATGAATTAGGTCCTGCCCTCAAGGAGTTTACATTCTAAGGGGAGAGACATGATAAACACCCACAAGTAGCTGGAGAGGAATTACAAGGTCATAGTGGGGAGTGGATCTCACCTGGGGAATATGAAGCAACCTCTGGATAGGTTTCTGGAAATCTGTGAACTCGGAATGGGGGGAAAGGACATTTTGACTTTTCCCAATTTTTTATTTCCTTTGTAAAACTATATTTTATTTTATGCATTTAAAATGTGATTCTAAGAAGAAGTCCATAGATTTCACACCAGACTGACCACTAAAGGGCCGCAGGACACAGAAGCAGTTAAGAACCCTTGGGGTACCACATGGGGGAACGAGGAAGAGCTTATATGGTATATTTACAACACCAGGGCCTTCAGGATGTTCTATATGATTGACTCATGGAATCATGAGGTCTAGCTCTAGAGATCCCTAGCCCAATCCTCTCACTTAACAGACACTGAGCCTGTGTATGGAATTGCCAAGCTGGGATTCTTCTTGGTGTTAAATCCAGCATTCTCCCTGACCACTCAGGCTGAGAATCTCACACTGGAAAGGACCATTGAGATCATCCATCCTCTGCTTGAAGACTTCCAAGGAAGGGAAGCTTTTTAATTCTTTTGGGTAGCACCTTGGACAGCGCCGATTGGTAGGGAGTTGTTCCTGACTTAGAGCTGCTTCAGTCTGCCCTTGCAGTTGCTCCTCGTGTTCCTAGCCCTGGGGACGGTGTAACCCCGTTATTGAAGATGACTATTTTGGGTCTTCCAGCCTTCTCTCCCCCAGGTAATCATCAATCCACATATGACATAGACCTTCCTCTTGTGATTGCCTCTGAACACTTCTTCATTGCATCCATGACCTTTCTAAAATGTGATGCCCCAAATTCAGATGGGCTCTGACTAGAGAAGAATTGTTGTAGCTCATTCATTTCCATTGTGACTGGCTCTTCATGGCCCTTAGTGTTTTCTTGGCGAAGATATTGCAGTGGTTTGTCATTTCCTTCTCTAGCTCATTTAACAGATGAGGAACCCGAGGCAATGGGGTTAACGGACTTGTTCAGGGTTATACAACTAGGGAGTGTCTGGGGCTGGATATGAAATCAGGAAGGTCTTTCTGCCTGCAGGTCTGGAGCTCTATTCACTCTGCCACTGGAAGAACTATTGCCTTATTCCTGGAAGTTCTGCTTCTCTAAATGCAGCCAGAAAACATATGTTATGTCCAATGTTGCTCTTTCCACCAACACCCCCAAATTATTTTTGTCCCAATCTTGTATTAGTAAATTTGATTCCTTATAGGTTTTACACTTGGAGGCTGTGTGGAAAGGGGTTAGAATCAATATATGATCAGCTGAGTATACAAGACGACCAGTTCTGCTGAATATAAGAAGCAACATGCTAGTAATTGGACTATCTGAAAGTAGAATGAGCCACCTTAAGAAATCAATCGTCAAGACTGGTGGTCAAGAAAAGGCTGGATAGCCATTGGTTAGAATTATTCTAGAGGGCATTCATCCCTTCTAACTCCAGACACAAAGTTGGGCTAACTACTAAGGTCATGGGCTCCTATATCGATGACTGGGAAGGACCCAAGAAGTCATCCAGTCTGACTCCTTCGCTTTTCAGATGAAAAATTCGAATTTTATAGAGCCCAGGTGACATGTTTAGAATCACATGGGTCATAACTATCAGACAGGATTTAAACTCAGGACCTATGATTCTATAATCAGCACTCACCACTGCTTCCCACTAGGAGCTGGACCATCATTCTGTGCTTCACAAATGCCAGCTGGATTTAATATTTATTAAGCACTTAATGTTTACAAGAAATAGTGCTCATTGCATTTGAGAATACAGTTCTGAGCTAAAATCCTGACCAGCCTCTGGGAGCTTTTAGCCATTGGGGATGGGGGGCAGAGGAGAAGACATAGGTACACAGACATCTCTTACACAAGGGCCCCGTACAACAAACTCCAGATAAGAGTACTAGAACTTTCAGGAAGAGGAAATCGGGCTTCTTGGGGGGCAAGGGAAGGCAAAGAAAGAAGGCCCATTTAGGAAAGGCATTGTTGGGGGGAAAGGTGACACCCTGCCAAAAATAAACTCAAGGCAAGGCTGTGAAGAAAACCTATCTGGACATGCTGTCTGGCCACTGGATCACACTGCCCCCGTGACCAGCTTTTTTGTATATAAGCTATTGTTGGCCTTGATCAGATAAACTCTCTGCAAGGCTATACCAGTTAATGCAGTCCTGGGAGTAGAAACCTTTCAACAGTAGCCATGAATCCACCACCCTTCTTTGGGAAGGCTTAGAATCACATGGCCTTTCTTTGGAGAGAATGGAGTCCAGTTTGTCATCACCATCCATTTAAAAACTTTAGTTGTCGATGTAACCAACGGTTTTTGAAAGTACCTACTACGTGCAGGGATTGCCACTAGCCAGGATGAAATTGAAGTGTAAAAAGTCTAACACCTCTCTAGAGGCTACCTCCTCACCTGGCCACTCACAGGTTAGGTCCCCAATGGATGTTTGCTACTTAAAGGTCCTAGGGAACCCTGTAGATCGGGATTCCTAAAACTATGACTAATGAGCCCCAACCAATGGATTTATCACCAACAATAAGCCAGCAGACAATCGGGTCAAAGTAAAAGCATTTATTAAGATGGGAAAGGAAGAACAGATTGTTATTCAGTTGTTTCAGTTGTGATCCCATTTGGTTGGTTTTTTTTTTTTTTGAAAAAATACCAAATAACAAAAGCTCCCCAAAAAAGCCACATTTCTCCCACAATCCTGAGGCGCCTTCACTGACAAATAATTGTTCTTTGGGTAATTGAGCCCAAATTTAATATAATGATAGTGAGAACCCATATAGCCAGAGTAATTCATATCTCCAACACTACCCACCTCAGTGTCCTTTTTTTTCCTCATGGAGTTTCCTCAGAACTCACCTCTGGATTTTCCCGACCATCCTGAAACCACAGTTGACTCTCTTCTCTGATACTTGAAGCTCTTTTCTCTAATCTTTGCCCCTTTCTGTTTCTGCATGAATAGACAGTGTATTTCTCATCTCTCTGCTGAATGGGTATCAACTATGTGCAGAACTCTTTTGAACTGATTAACTACTGGGGTTGTATCTCTCATTGGGCTGTTCCAGGAGCCCCTGCTCTATCACTGCCCCAGTGACTGCTGGGGATCTAATTCTGACCAGCAGAATAGATACCTTCATGTCAGAGGATAATAACGATACAAGGAGGCCGAAGGGCAGTTCTCTGACCTCCCTCCTCTTCCCTCTTGCCTCTGACTTAGTCCATTCCCAATCCACAAGCAACATCTGTATCAGTAAAGGCTAATTTGCAATTCCTTCATGTGTGTTATGGATCACAGCTGTGGGGGCTTCCGGAGAGCCGACCCACCCATTAATGGTACGGTCCCCTTTAACCCTTTACAAGCTTTCTGGGTTTCTCCCTCAGGCATGGTCCTTAACATTGGGCATATAATTCTGGTGCAAGACATAATAACCAATGGAGAGAGAAAACATGTGCTTGGTGACCCCCAGGTATACAAGAGGGACAGCAGGTCATTTGGATGTAATATAGCTTCTAGGGGAGACAGCAATAATTTTAAGGTCCCCTGACCTAAGGGGCTTCCGTTCCAACAATCCGTCAGTGATTCTAAATCTTCTGGCTTTGGAATCTGATCCCTCTGATCTCAGAATGCTATTGTTCTGTCAATGATAATAAAAGTCTTCTGGCCTAGGAATAGAATAATATTTCTTCCCTTAAACTTTAGGGAAGATATATTAGTGATCCTGAGACTTTCTAATTATTATTCTGACAATCTGTCAATGATTTCAAGTTTTCTGGCCTGAGAAAAGTCCTATAAACATTACTGTTTGGTCAGTGATAACCAAATGCTTGAGAGCACTCCTTAGTTCTACTTCTAGGCTGTAAAATTAGTGTATCAATGACATGGACAGGATAAATGTGTCTGCTTGCTTCTGTTTCTTTGCTAAATTTAGACCACTTCAATTGGCGTTACAATTACAATAAACTTTGCCCCTTGACTTGGATATGGGTTCAAGCTTACAAATTCATTTGAGACACTTTGCGACACCGGTCTGTGGCCCCCAACTTTTTGAGGTCCCTTACCAACCTCAACAATTTGAAAACACAGTTTAGTGAATTACATAGTATTAAAAGGAGAAAATGCTATATGTGTCCTAGAATGATTAACCACGTAACATTGTCATTTTATTTTACACAGTCAAAGGACATGTAGCCCTGATTACCTGAAGTTTATTTCAAAGACTAATCAGTCAACAAGCTAATCACTATGCTAAGCACTGAGAATGGTGAAAACATGGCCTTTGACCTAAAAAAAAATATCCTAAGTAAGGAAATGAGGTGAAAATACCTATATAATCATATACTTCTACCATGTTCAACGTATATTGTACTTGCCATCTAGGGGAAGGGGTGAGGGAAAGGAGGGGAAATTGGAACAAAAGCTTTTGCAAAGGCTAATTAAAGAATTGTCTATCCATATGTTTGGAAAAATAAAAAGTTTTAATAAAAAAAAAAGAAACAATCAGGAGGATGATTTCAGAAAGGCCTGGAAAGACTTACATGAACTGATGCTAAGGGAATGAGTAGAACCAAGAGAATATCGGACACAGCAACAACAAGATTATATGGTGAGCAATACTGATGGACATGTTTCTTTTCAACATTGAGGTGATTCAGGCCAGTCCAATGGTATTGTGATGGAGATGATCATCTGCACCCAGAGAGAGAACTGTGGGGATCGACTGTGGATCACAACATAGTATTTTCACTTTTTTCTGGTTGTTTGCTTACTTCTTGTTTTCTTTCTCATTTTCCCCCTTTTGATCTGATTGTTCTTGTGCAGCATGATAATTGTGGAAATATGTTGTACAAGATTGCACATTTTTAATATATACTGGATTACTTGCAAAAAAAAAAATAACTATGTAAACGCCAAGCTGTATAAGCAGTGTAAATGACCAAATAACATCTGTAAAGAGCACTTAGTGCAGTGGGTGCTTAATAAATGCTTATTCCTTTTCTTAAATGGCAGGTTATCTTGAAAAGAAATCTACTAGTGGAAGTAGGGCAAATTGAGAAAGATTTCTTGTAGATGGTGGGATCTGAGTCAAGTCTGGAAGGAAACCAGAGAAGTCAGGAGGCAGAAATGGAGAAAGCCAGCCAGTGAAAATGCAGGAGATGTGTCAATAAGGTCCCTGGACATGGAGTACAAGGAAGGAGGTAAAGGGCAGGGAGTCTCAAATAGTAGGAAGAAGCTGGATTGTGATGGGTTTTGAATATTAAATAATTTACTCCTCGAGGTGATAGGGAGTTGCTGGGGTTAATTGAAAGTGCGTGAGTGACATGGTTAGACCTACCATTTGGGGAGGCTCTGAAGGAAAGTGTGGGAGAGAAGAGCTATCAGGCTGCCTACCACCTGGAGGTCTACAGAGCCGTTGTGCTGACCTTATTGTATCCCTATGAAACCTGGACAATCTACCGGCGCCATGCTCGGGAACTGACTCACTTCGATTTGAATTGTCTCAGGAAGACTCTCGGGATCACCTGGCAGGACAACGTACTGGACACCGGGGTCCTTTCTAGGGCTGAACTGCCAAGCACACAAACTACTGCAGAGAGCACAACTTCGATGGGCTGTCCACACGGTGTGAATGCTTGCCCAAAAGACTATTTTACAGCCAACTCCCATAAGGCAAATATGGAGGTCAGAAGAAGTGATTCTAGGATATTCTCAAGGTCTCTGAAGATCTTTGGAACCAATTGTGAGACAGAGGAGACACGACCACAGGACTGCCCAGCATGGCCTGCCCCCTTAAAGAAGATGTTGTGCTCTATGAGCAAAGCAGAAATGAATTAGTTCAAAAGAAACATGAGATGCATAAATTGAGAGCCATCTCCACTCCAGAAGTCCCTGTGGAAGAGCCTTCTGAGCTGGTA
>JAJPUD010023991.1:0-19308 GCA_023553655.1 Myrmecobius fasciatus | reverse complement strand
TCAGTAGTATTTTATTTTTCCAATTCCATAAAAAGATATTTTTTAACATTCATTTTTTAATGATTTTGAGTTCCAATTTTTTTTTCTCCCTTCCTCTCTTACCTTTCCCTTCTCCCAGACAGCAAGAAATTTGATATAGATTATACGCATAGAATCATTTTAAACATGTTTCCATATTTGTCATGTTGTAAAAGAAAAATTAAAGAGGGAAAACCACAAGAAAGAAAAAACAAGACACTAAAAAAAGTGAAAATAGTGTGCTTTGATCCTCATTCAGTCTCCATGATTTCTCTCTGGATGTGGGTGACATTTTCCATCACAAGCTTATTTAAATTGTCTTAGGTCACTATATTGTTAAGAGCTAAATCTATCATAGTTGATCATCACATAACCTTGTTTTTACTAGTACATAGTCTCCTGGTTCTATTCTCTTCATTCAGAATCAGTTCATATAAGTCTTTCCAGGCTGTTTTGAAATCAGCCTACTGATATTTTCTTACAAATAATAATATTCTATTACATTCATATACCATAACATTCAGCCATTCCTTAACTAATGGCATCCACTCGATTTCCAGTTCCTTACCACTATAAAAAGGGCTGCTACAAATATTTTTGCATATGTGTGCCCTTTTCACTCTTTTATGATATCTTTTTTTATTATTAAAGCTTTTAATTTGTATAACATATGTATGGGTAGTTCCCTAGCCTTGATCTTTACAAAGCTTTCCATTACAAATTTTACCCCCAGTCCCCTCCCCTCCCCTAGATGGCAGGAAGTCCACTACATGTTAATAATGTTGAAATACTTGACAGGTTATGCAAGAAAAATCCTACCTACAAGAAAAAAAAATCAGAAAGGCAACACAATGCAAGCAAATATCAATAGAGATCATGAAAATGTTATGTTGTGGTCCATATTTCATATCCCTCTCTCTGGGTGTATATGGTTTTCTTCAGTGAACAATTGGAACTGGTTTGAGACAATTCTTTGTTGCAGAGAGCCTTGTCCATCAGAATTGATCATCATGTAATACTGTTGTTGCTGTGTATGATGATCTCCTGGTTCTGCTCGTTTCACTCAGCATCAGTTCATGCAAGTCTCTCCAGGCCTCTCTGAAATCGTCCTGCTGGTCGTTTCTTACAGAGCAATAATATTCCATAACATTCATATACCATAATTTATTCAGCCACTCTCCAATTGATGGGCATGCCTTCAGTTTCCAGTTTCTAGCCACTACAAAAAGGGTCGCCACAAACATTCTGGCACATGTGGGGCCCTTTCCCTCCTCTAAGATCTCTTTGGGATATAGGCCCAGTAGAAACACTGCTGGGTCAAAGGGTATGCACACTTTGACAACTTTTTGAACATAGCTCCAAATTGCTCTCCAGAATGGTTGGATCCGTCACAGTTCCACCAACAATGTATCAGTGTCCCAGTTTTCCCACATCCCCTCCAACATTCATTGTTATCTTTTCCTGTCATTTTAGCCAGTCTGACAGGTGTGTAGTGGTACCTCAGAGTTGTCTTAATCTGCATTTCTCTGATCAATAGTGATTTGGAGCAACTTTTCATATGACTAGAGATGGTTTTAATTTCATCATCTGAAAATTGTCTGTTCATATCCCTTGACCACTTATCTATTGAAGAGTGGCATGAATTCTTATGTATATGAGACAATTCTCTATATATTTTAGAAGAGGCCTTTATCAGAACCATTAAATGTAAAGATGATTTCCCAATTTGATGCTTCCCTCCTAATCTTGTCTGCATTTGTTTTATTTGTACAGAAACTTTTAAACTTAATATAATCAAAATTATCTATCTGGTGTTCAATTAGGAGTTCCAGATCTTCTTTGGACATAAATTTATTCCATCTCCACAGGTCTGAGAGATAAACTATATTACGTTCCTCTAACTTGCTTACAAAGTCCCTCAAAAAGTTTTTTTTCTTACAAACAAAACCCATGCAGGCAAGATTAGAAAGAAAGCAGAACATGGGGAAAATTTTATATCTAAAGGTTCTGATAAGGTTTAATTTCTAAAATATATATAGAATTGCCTCAAATTTATAAGAATACAAGACATTCTACAATTAATAAATGGTCAAAGAATATAAACAGAAAACTTTAAGATGAATAAATTGAAACTACTTCTAGTAACATGAAAAAGTGCTTTGAATCACTATTGATCAGAGAAATGCAAATGAGCAACTCTGTGGTACCACCATATACCTCTCAGATTGGGTAAGATGACAGGAAAAGATGATGTGAAATGTTCAAGGGGATGTGAGAAAACTGGAACACTAATTCATTGTTGGTGGAGTTGAGAACAATTCAACCATTGTGGAGAGCATTTTGGAACTATTCCTAAAGGGCTATCAAACTGTGCCTACCCTTTGATTCAACAGTGTTTCTACTGGGTCTATATCCCAAAGAGATTATGAAAAGGGAAAAAAGATCCACATATGGAAAAATTTTTATAGTAGAACTTTTTGTAATGTCAAGGAACTGGAAACTGAGTGGATGCCCAGGACTTGGAGAATGTCTGAATAAGTTATGGTATATGAATGTTATGGAATACTATCATTTTATTAAAATGGCCAATAGAATAATTTCAGAAAGGCCTGGAAAGACTTACATGAATTGATGCTAAGTGAAGTGAGTAGAACCAAGAGCACTGTACCCAGCACAATGATGATCAATTCTGATAGACATGGCTCTTTTCAATAATGAAGTGATTCAGACCAATTCCAATAGACTTGTGATGGAGGGAGCCATCTGTACCCACACAGTGGAATGTGAAGATTGAATGTGGATCACAACATGGTATTTTCACCTTTTTTGTTATTGTTTACTTGATTTTTGTTTTCTTTCTCATTTTTCCCTTTTTGATTTGATTTTTCTTGTGCAGCATGATAATTGTGAGAATAGGTATAAAACATATTTATTTATTTATTTATATTGGATTACTTGCTGTCTAAAGGAGAGAGTTGGGCAAAAGGAGGGAGAAAAAATATGGAACACAAGGTTTTTCAAGTGTGAATGCTGAAAACTATGAATGTAGTTTGAAAATAGAAAGCAAAAAGAAAGAAGAAATAAAGCCAAGTGTTTTTAACTATCTAAAAATTAAATAAATATTGGGTTTTCCTTTCCTCATTTCCTATATTTGAAATGAGGATTTGTTCTAGAATATTTCTACCACCTCAATGCAGAGAAGGATAGTGGGGATTAGATATAAATTTTTCCCTTGACTTCCTGGAATTATTCCCTTTCCACCACTTAGGAAGATTCATTGAATACTTTTTTATGTGCCAGGCATTATCCTTAAACATTTCAAAAGCAGCATTTCATTTGATCCTTACTATAACTCTGGGGCATGAGTAAAATTATTCCATATTATTATTCTATAAGAAACGACCAGCAGAATGATTTCAGAGAGGCCTTGAGAGACTTGCATGAACTGATGCTGAGGGAAATGAGCAGAACCAGGAGATCATTATACACAGCAAAAACAATACTATATGATGATCAGTTTTGATGGATATGGTTCTCTTCAACAATGAGATGTTTCAAACCAGTTCCAATTGTTCAGTGATGAAGAAAGCCATATGCACCTAGGGAGAAGCCTGTGAGATCTGAGGGTGGACCACAACATAACATTTCCATGTTTTCTATTGATGTTTACTTGCATTATGTTTTTCTTCTCAGATTTTTTTTCTTGTACAGCAAGATAATTGTATAAATATGTATACACAATGAATTTATTATTCCACTTTAAACTACAGGAAACTGAGGCAAACAGAGCTAACATCACTTTTAGCCTAGCAAGGTGCCAACAACCTGCCTTAGTCATAAATTGTAATTGAGAAGCACATTCATAAATTGTAATTGATAAGTACATGTGTGACCTTAAAATATCACATGGCTAATCAATAACAGAATAATAAGGAATAGTTGTAGACTGTGTAAAATCTAGCCAACAGCCTGTTTTTTTTTGTATAATTACTTTCTTAGCTGGTAGACTAGTGATAGTGCCATCTATAGAGCATTGTTCTTAAAATCAGGAAGACTCCTCTTCCTGAGTTTAAATGTGGCCTCATATACTTAAAAGTTATGTGACCTTGGGAAAGTCACTTAATCCTGTTTAACCCAGTATTCTTATCTGTAAAATGAGTTAGGTAAATAAATGGCTCACCACTCCATTATCTTTGCCAAGAAAATCCCAAAATGAAGTCCTGAAGGGTAAGATGACTGAAATGACTAAACAAAATTGTTGAAAGAACTCCCATTAATAAAATAATGGGTGCACTGACATAACAAAGTCTAATTGATTGTTTTTATTTCTCAGTGCTTTATTAACTTTTTGCCATTATGTTATATCTCCATTATGCCATAAAATATCATAAAGAGAACTATTCCAATGAAAATCATATAGGAGCAAAGTAGTTTGCTGTGATGTCATCTGTATGATACCATAATTAGCTTTGTTGATCTTTTGTAATGATTAATTAAAATAACATTTTTATAGTTAATATCTAAGGTTTAGTAGTCTTAGAGGAGAAATAACATATTAATTTAAAACATTATACATAAAATAAAACTCATTAAAATTTTAAGAAAATCTTTGAAAGGTAAATTTGCCTAGAATATTCCCATCAGATCATGTTTTTTTTTTTTTTTTTTTTTTTTTCTGAGGCCATTGGGGCTAAGTGACTTGCCCAGGGTTACATAGCAAAAAAGTGTTGTGTCTGAGACTAGATTTGAACTCATGTCCTCTTGACTTCAGGGATGGTGCTCTATTCACTGGCCCACCTAGCTGCTCCCTAGATCATCTATTTTCAAAAAAAAAAAAAAAAACACAAGAAAAACTCACATCTGTACAACTCTAAATCATCACAACTATGCAAATCTTAAATTATATAATTTACTATTTTACTTTTTACATAATTGATTTTGTAGCAACTAAATTGCCATTATTAGATAATTTAACATTATTATTAATAATTATTATTTTCAGTCTCAATATTTTTAATAAATACTACAGTCAAAAAAAAGCTGGCTAATAGCATATCCAGATAAAGCCATTTTAACAAAGCATTACAATAAGTCCCCTGCAGAGATGAGCACCACAGGGGTAGTGAGTAATGTAAAGGTAGTGACCCTCCTCATTAGACCTCCCACTGAGTGGACAATGCATGTGTTTTAAACTCTGTGGCTTAGCAACAAGAAGTAATTTAAGGATGATTGAAGAGCCTTTCCAGTCATTTAAAACAAAATTATCTTCTTTTTGATGAAATTTAAAATGAAATAGTCCAGTATAAAAGTAAAGCCATGGATAAAAATCTCATCACTGAATCCACCTAAATGTTATATAGTTTATTGTTTATGTTCATAAGTGAACCACAGGGGAAGCTGTTGAGTATTGTATTGGGAGGGAGAAAGAACTAATTTCTTAAATAAGCAATTGTACTACATTGCTAGTTTCTATGAAGGTTATTGAAAACTGCACCCTACATATTTGTAAAAGCTTTCTATCTAATTAGCAAATGAAATCTATTCATGTGAATCAATTAGAAAACTTTAGTTCAATTTAATATGCCCTTATAGTGAAACTGAAAGTGTTTGTGAGGAGTTAGAAGAGAAGAATTTAGTAAACACTGCTCATTTTTGGAGTGTGACAGAGAAGGGAAAATGTAAGCTAATCCTTGAAGCATAGATATTGATAGCTCAAGAGATAGAAAACAAAAATTTCAATAGTAAGGAAATTTTTTACCATGCACCCTGTAAGACTCAGGTCAAAAGCAACATTTTTAATGAGGTCTTTATTGATTTCTTGGATAAAAATGATTTCTCCCTGACTTTAGTTGTACTCTTTTTTTGAATGATCTATATTCTTTTTTGAATTAGAGTAGGATAACCAGAACGGTGAATGACATCAAGATAAGTCATATGGTATTGAGGAGAAGAATGACTATTAGTATTGTGAGTTTGTGGAAGGCATTTTCTCAGATAAAGAAACCTTTGAGACTAAGGTAACACAATTACTGGATTATATTTTATTTTCTTCCTTACTGATAACAATAGTATAAATAAGAATAATATTATTTTTAAAGGAACTTTCATTATCTTAGATATTTCCTACTAACACAAAGAATTCGGATCAGTAACCACAGGAAAAAAAAAATCACTTCCCCAAAGGAAAAAATAAATCTGACCTTTAGCAATTCTTGTAACTCAAAGTGGGGCACATTTCCTCTATTTCTTCTAGCCATCAAATGCTGCTAATTGATAATGTACTCTAAGTGAGCCAATAAAGTTATAAAAACTCAATCTGTACCTAAAAAGTTGAAGTTGCTACCAGTCAAAGCAAACTTTCTGAATACACTAATACATGTACTTACCTTTCAATTAGCCTACTTACTTTCTTCAATCCTCCTCACCCCCGATTTTATGTGCTAGATAATGAAAAAAAAATATCCCTAGATTTTCAAAAAGTCCAGACTAGGAAACTCTTGCATCAAAGATTACTTGGAGGAACTGAGTCTAGGGAGAAAAAAAACAAAACAAAACAAAAATGTCTTGGGGCGTGTACTGGTTATGATGGAATTTAAAAGGATATTACTAGTTTCACTAGTCTCAGGAGACAGAATTAAGGACAATGGGCACAGGCTGCAAAGATTGAAATTTAGCATTGATGTAAGGAAATATACCCCAATTGTTGAGTCGAAAAGGGAAAAGAGCAACCTTCACAATTAGTGGGTTTCTCCTTATGGAAGATCTTCAAGTAAAGGTATGCTGACTGGATATGTATCCTTTTCTCACTTTTTTTTTCACCACATGGACTCTAAAATCCTCTCTACCTAACAGTCTGTGATCCAAATTTATTTTATTTCATTTTATTTTACAAAACATTAAATATATCAGGGCAAAGATGCCTTTTTTTTTTTTTTTTACTATTTTTGTATCTCTAAAGGAACCTGATAGAATCTATTACTATGTCAAGTCCCAATATCTAGAAGAAATGCCTTGTTATTACATATTGTTTGTTGAAGGAATTTGAAATCCTATTTGTAAGGTAGATTCTTGAGATGTGAGAGCACATGAACCATTTGAACAATTCTATGAGCAATGAAAATATTGGAAATGGTAGGAGAACCATCAAGTGTTCTACATTTCCACTCCCAAGGGGGAAATATGTTGTCAATTAACTCAATATTGAGATCTAAGTGGTATCTATTCTGTATAAGGTACTATGCAAGGGTTCTGGTTGCAGTGTTCTCCTTATTCTTTCATTTATATGCAAACTCTTCTCTTTGACCTATTGTTTATACAACAATCAAATTGGCATTACTGGCATTCAAGTTTAACTACATCTATCCATTATCAAAAAACATCCAGTGTTTCTCCATTGCCAACTGAATAAAATACAAATCCAAATGCTTTTACAAATTGAAATCAGACTATTTATACAAATAAATTACAGGATTTTCATTAATGTATACTGTGCTGCAAACCCTAATGTGATATTCACTGTTTTCATGCCTATAATATTCTATCCCCTCAATCCAGGCCTTTACCCAGCATATTCCCTGTGCATACAATACACATGCTTTCTCATTTACATTTCATGAAAATCCTAAAATTTTCAAATTTTAAATCAAGTGAGACAATTTCAAGAGATCTTTTCTGATTACCTTATCTATTAGTATCTCATATCCCTGAGTATTTATTTGGTTTCAAATCAACTTTAATTATCTGTCACTAGTAGAATGTAAGCTGAATTCAAATCTGTTCTCAGACACTTCAGTAGCTGTGTGATCCTGGACAAGTCACTTAACCTTGTTTGCCTCAGTTTCCTCATCTGTAAAATAAGCTGGAAAAGTAAATGGTACAAACTATTCCAGAATCTTTACCAAGAAAATCCAATATGGATCACAAAGAACTGGGCATGCCTGAACAACAACCAATGCATACATAAACTTTCCTTTACATTTTATAGAAGTTCTCTTTTTAACATGTTCCAGTGTGTTCCAGTAATTCAAGGTATGTAGTAATTGGTTCTAATACTCCAAGGGGTCCATAATAACTCCAAGACCAAACATATATTCTCTGTTTTATTTTTAAACTCCATCATAGCTTGGGACCTTTTTACATTGTGAACAACTTGCATATTACTCCTATTTACCTTCTCTCTAATCCAATGACTGTCCTCCTCATTCTTCCTCATGGAAGACATCATTTCTCCTAAAGACTGCATTTTCATTGGCTGTCATTCATGCCTGACATCCTCTCTCTTCTCATCACTGTGTCATGGTTTCCCTGGCTTTTACCAAGTATCAGCTAAACTTCCAGATACTACAAGAATCATGAATCATTTTTCAATTACTTTTAATGTTAGATTTTCACTGAGATTACTTCCAATTCTTTACATATATAGTTTACTTAGAAACAATAATTTTGTATTGTCTCTTCTTCTAGATTGTGTGCTCCATGAGAGCAGGACAGGTTTTACCTTTCTGTGAAAGAACTAGTCAAATCAGACTCATAAATTCTTTTGATTTTATCTTCTGGAGTCCCTGAAAGGGAAATAAGTTAGTAAAACACAATTACTCCCTATCTCTATCTCTATCTTTTTATATAGATATATATCTGTCCATCCATCAATCCATCGATCCATCTATCTATCCATTTCTCTATCTATCTATCTATCTATCTATCTATCTATCTATCTATCTATCTATCCATCTATCTATCTATCTATGTACCTACCTACCTACCTACCTACCTACCTACCTACCTACCTACCTATCTGTTTACCTACCTCTCTGTGTATGTGTGTGTGTGCACACACATTCATTGTATGTGTGTTATATATGTGTAGACTAACCAAAGCAATAAGCAGAGATTTTAGATTTTTGAGTAAGTATAGAAACTGTGTTGTGAAATTCTTAAACTCACAGTGACTTGAGAACAAGCAAATTTGCAGTCTCTGTAGTGGAAGTTTTGTTATACTTTTATCTATACCTTTTGTCCCTTTTAAGTTTCACTACTTATCCCTGCCTTATTTCCTCCTCTTTTTATTCTTTTCTTTTAACTTCAAGGCATTAAACATTTTACTTCTAAGTTTTATCCACAGAACTTAGACTTTTCAGAGGGAAGTCACTGAATGAAATCTAAGAACAAATACAAAAGATTGAGATTTCAATGTAGTTCCAGCCCCATTCTAATATTTGAAGTAATGAAAATGAAAATGGACTATCCTGGAAATCCTGGTAGTAGTGACAGTTGAGAAAGCCTAGGGCAGAGAATGATTCTCCACTTATTTTACACATCAGCAAGATAGGGGGACTGTTAGAACATATATTGCTTTATTCAACAGAATATTTTTATACTTGGTATTTTAGCTAGTTGTATGAAAAGATTAATTAATGAAAAAGCAAGGATATGTGGGAAGGACAAGGAGTAATTAAAAGATCGTATATGCCTACATATAGCAAAGCTAAACTATCTTAAGAAAAGTCACTAGCATATAGGAAAGGCTATATGCATCATCGTAGTAGCACATATATTTGTGGGCCCTTAAAAGAAATTTCCTCTTGACTACATTCAACTTGATATCCCATAGATATTTCAAAGTCAACATAACTGAAATTAAAATCATTAACTTTCCCCTAACACACTTCACTCTTCCAAAATGTCCTTATTGCCAAGGGCATCACCATATTCCTAGTTACCCTAATGTCTACAGCCACTGCTAGATACAGATCCTTACATCTTCATACGTGAAATATTTAAGGAGCCTTCTAGTTCAACTCCCTGTCTCATTTCTCTTGAATACATCCATTTTATATTCTTCTGCCAATGTATTTTCCCTATATTGCAGATATTTCTATTTCACTCCCCTGCCATATAAATTCTGGTGGCTGTTTATTGTCTCCAGAATAAAATATAATGTTCTCTGACATTTAAGGTACTCTTTGTTTTCTGGTTTCTCCATGTTTCCAATCATCTTACACTGTGGTGTAATTGTCACTTGCTTTATTGCTATTGTTCCTTGCATATGACAATGACTTTTGATTGCATTTTCACTGGCTTTTATCTATTCCTGGAATGTTCTTTCTCCTGGTATTGTACTTAGCTTAGAACTTCTATTTCTTGGCTTTTATGTGTCCTTTTATTCATTTCAAAGTCTACTTTCTATAAGATGCTTTTCTTATTTACCTCATTGATAAGGATTGTTCTGGGATTATCATCCATTCACATTGTGCTTATTTTGCATATACAGTTGTTTGCATGTGGTGTGCCCTATTAGAATGTGATCTCTTTGAGACTGGGGACTGGTTTTGCTTCTTTTTTATCCCAGAAAGTTAAAATCAATTTCCTGACAGATAGAAATAAAAAAAAATAAATGTTCATTCATTGACTGATATTTAGTTCCAAAATCTCAATTTGAATATAGGTTATTTGATTCCTTATAAAATGAGCTGGAAAAGAAAATGGCAAACCACTCGAGTAATTTGTCAAGAAAACCTAAAATGGGGTGATAAAGAGTGGAACATGACTAAAACAATTGAACAGCAACAACAACAAGTTCAGAAACAAAGATTTGTCCAAAGTCACAGAAATATTCATTTGCAGAACAAGGATTACAACTAAAGTCCAAATTGAGTACAACAAGCTGACCACTATTACTATCACACCAGGTTGACTTCCTAAATGCAGGAGGTTAGGGATTGTAAATTTCAGTTGACAGGTTAGTGAGGTCATAGATCTACAAAAATAAATCTGAAAAATTCTTGCTTCTTAGAGGAATCATCATAGCACTTAAATCTTTTTTTAAAGCTTTTTTATTTTCCAAAAATATGCATAGACAATTTTTAACATTTACCAGGGCAAAACCTTGTGTTTCAAAATTTTTCTTCCATTTCCCTACTCCTTCCCCTGAGACAGCAAGTAATTCAATATATGTTAACTATGTACAATTCTTCAATACATAGTTTTACAATTGTCATGCTGTACAAGAAAAATCATATCAAAAAGGAAAAAAAATGAGAAAGAATACAAAATGCAAGCAAAAAAACAACATAAAAGGGAATATACTAAGTTGTGATTCACATTCAGTCCCATAGTCCTTTGTCTGGATGTAGGTGACTCTCTCCAACACACATCCATTCAAACTGGCCGGAATCAACTTGCTGTTGAAAAAAGCCATGTCCATCAAAATTGATCATATAATCTTGTTGCTAAGTACAATTTTCTCCCAGTTCTACTCACTTCACTTATCACAAGTTCATATAAGTCTCTCCAGGCCTTTTTGAAATCATCTTGCAGATGGTTTCTTATAGAACAATAACATTCCATAATATTCATATACCATAACTTATTCAGTCATTCCCTAACTGATGAACATTCACTCAGTTTCCAGTTTCTTGCCACTACAAAAAGGGTTGCCACAAACATTTTTGCACAGGTAGGTCCCTTTCCCTCTTTTAAGAGCTCTTTGGGAGTAGAAAGACTTCTGGGTCAAAGTGTATGCACAGTTTGAGAATTCTTTGAGCATAGTTCCAAATTGCTCTCCAGAATGGGTGGATCAATTCACAGTTCCACCAACAATGTATCAGTGTCACAGTTTTCCCACATCCCTTCCAACATTCATCATTTTCTTTTCCTGTCAATTTAGCCAATCTGACAGGTTTGTAGTGGTATCACAGAGTTGTCTTAATTTGCATTTCTCTGACCAAAAGTGATTTGGAGCACCTTTTCATATGACTAGAAATGGTTTTAATTTCATCATCTGAAAATTGCCTGCTCATATCCTTGGATCATTTATCAATTGGAGAATGGCTTCAATTCTTATACATTTGAATCAATTTTCTATATATTTTAGAAATTAGGTCTTTGTCAGAACCTTTGAATGTAAAAATGTTTTGCCAGTTTATTGCTTCCCTTCTAATCTTATCTGCATTTGTTTTGTTTGTACAAAAACTTTTAAACTTGATATAGACAATATTATATATTTTGTGATAAATAATGATCTCTAGTTCTTCTTTGGTCCCAAATTCTTTTCTCCTCCACAGATCTGAAAGGTAAACCATCCTAGGGTCTTCTAATTTTTTATATCATTATTTATGTCAAAATAATGAATCCATTTTGACCTTATCTTGATATATGGTGTAAGGTGTGGATTAATGCCTACTTTCTTCCATACTAGATTCAAATTTTCCCAGCAGTTTTTATCAAAGAGTGAGTTCTTATCCCAAAAGCTGGGGTCTTTGGGTTTATCAAACATTAGATAACTATTGTCATTGAGTATTTTGTCCTGTGAACCTAACCTAATCCAATGATTCATTAATCTGTTTCTTAGCCAGTACCAAATGGTTTTGATGACTACTGCTTTATAATATAGTTTTAGATCTGGTACAGCTAGGCCACCCTTATTTGCATTTTTTTCATTAATTCCCTTGAAATTCTTGATCTTTTGTTCTTCCAAATGAACTTTGCTAATATTTTTTCTAGATCTATAAAATAATTTCTTGGGAATTTCATTGGTATGGCACTAAATAAATATATTTATTTGGTTAGTACTGTCATTTTTATTATATTCGCTCGGCCTACCCATGAGCACTTGATGTTTTTCCAATTGACTAGTTCTGATTTTATTTGTGTGGCAAGTGTTTTGTAGTTAGTTCTTACAGTTTCTGACTTTTCCTTGGCAGATTGATTCCCAAATATTTTATACTATCATCCATTATTTTGAATGGAATTTCTTTTTGTATCTCTTGCTGCTGAACTTTGTTGGTAATATATAAAAATGCTGATGATTTATGTGGATTTATTTTGTATCCTGCAACTTTGCTAAAGTTGTGAATTTTTTCTAGTAGTTTTTTAGTTGAGTCTCTAGGGTTCTCTAAGTATACCATCACGTCATCTGCAAAGAGTGATAATTTGGTTTCCTCATTACCTACTCTATTACTTTAATCTCCTTTTCTTCTCTTACTACCATGGATAACATTTTTAATACAATATTAAATAGTAATGGTGACAGTGGGAAGCCTTGTTTCACTCCTGATCTTAATGGGAATGGTTCTAGTTTGTCTCCATTACATATGATGCTTGCTAACAGTCTTAAGTAGATACTTCTAAACATTTTAAGGAAAAGCCCATTTATTCCTGTACTATCTAGTGTTTTTAATAGAAATGGGTGTTGGATTTTATCAAAAGATTTTGCTGCATCTATTGAGATAATCATATTGTTTTTGTTAGTTTGGTTATTAATATAATTGATTATGCTGATAGATTTCCTATTATTGAACCAGCCCTGCATTCCTGGTATGAATCCTACTTGGCCATAGTGTATTATCCTGGGGATGACTTTATTTAATCTCATTGCTAATATCTTATTAAAAATTTTTGCATCAATGTTCATTAGGGAAATTGGTGTATAGATTTAAATCTCGGTTTTCACCCTACCTGGTTTAGCTATCAGCACCATATCAGTATCACAGAAGGAATTTGGTAGTATACCTTCTGTCCCTATTTTTTAAAATAGTTTGTATAGTATTGGAATTAATTGTTCTTTGAATGTTTGGTAGAATTCACATGTAAATCCATCTGGCCCTGGAGATTTTTACTTAGGGAGTTGGTTAATAGCTTGTTCTATTTCTTTTTCTAAAATGGGGCTATTTAAATAATTTATTTCCTCTTCTGTTAATCTGGGCAATCTATATTTTTGTAGATACTCCATTTCATTTAGATTATCAAATTTATTAGCATAAAGTTGGGCAAAGTAACTCCTATTATTACTCTAACTTCCTCTTCATTGGAGGAAAGTTCTCCCTTATCATTCTTGAGACTAACAATTTAATTTTCCTCTTTCCTTTTTCTAATCAAATTAACTAAAGGATTACCTATTTTGTTACTTTTTTCATAAAACCAACTCAGTTTTATTTATTAATTCGATAGTTTTCTTATTTTCAATTTTATTAATCTCCCCTTTTATTTTCAGAATTTCCAATTTGGTATTTAATTGAGGGTTTTTAATTTGGTCTTTTTCTAGTTTTTTTAATTGTAAGCCCAGTTCATTGATCTTCTCTTTCTCTGTTTGATGCAAGTAAGCATCTAGAGATATAAAATTACCCCTTATAACCTCTTTAGCCGTGTCCCACAAATTTTTGCATGTTGTCTCATTATTGTCATTCTCCTGGATGAAATTATCGATTGTGTCTATAATTTGCTCTTTCACCCATTCATTCTTTAGAATTAGATTATTTGATTTGCAATTAATTTGTGGTCTGTTTTCTCCTGGCTTTATATTACATGTGGGTTTTATAACATCATAATCTGAAAAAGATGCATTTACTATTTTTGCTTTTCTGCATTTAATTTTGAGGTTTTTATGCCCTAACACGTGATCAATTTTTGTATAAATTCCATGAACCCCTGAGAAAAAAGTAAACTCCCTTCTATCACCATTCAATTTCCTCCGAAGGTCTATCATACCTAACTTTTCTAACATTTTGTTTAACTCCCTAACTTCTTTCTTATTTATTTTGTGGTTTGATTTATTGAATTCTTAGAGAGCAAGGTTGAGATCTCCCATTAGTATAGTTTTGCTGTCTTTTTTCTTCTTGCATCTCTGTTAGTTTCTCCTCTAAGAATTTGGATGCTATACTTCTTGGTGCATATATGTTTAATATTGATACCGCTTCATTATCTACGGTACCCTTTAGTAAAATATAGTTTCTTTCCTTTTCTCTTTTAATTAGATCTATCTTTGCTTTTACTTGATATGAGATAAGGATTGCTACCCCTGCTTTTTTTTGTGTTGTACTCCAAGTGTTTGAGGGAGCTATAACTCCAGAACCAATTCAGAGGCTTAGTCTGTTCTTGGTTTGAAGGAAGATCAGAGGAGCTCACAGAGAGTCATGCCTGCACTCCTCCATCTTGGCTCTGCCCCTTATGCACCTTTCTTATTCTTTGTCTCTAAATCTTCTCACTGATCTCAATCTTGCTAAAAGCCTCTCTTCTCTTGGTTTAACATCCTCCTTACCTAACTCAATGTTCTTTGACTCAAGTATTGTATAATGCATGATCCTGACCTCATGGACACTTCTAAATCCAGGAGCATGGTTTCTACACTAAAGTAGAACCTGGTTAGAAGACACAAGCTCTCTCTTATGTCAGACAGTCTTTTATGGCATTAACTGGTTTTTACCATCCTAGATAATATAATATGAATTTTCTCCAGTTTATCAGTTTTGGGCCTTTTATAAGTCAGGCTTTGTCTTAAACACTGGTTAAAAAAAGAAAGGCAAAAAGAAAAAAAATTGTGGTTCTTGTCCTTAAGAAGCTCATATTCTAATGGACAGGGTAGCACCCTAACAACTATGTATTTACAAATTTTACATACTGTAAAACTGAAGTAATCTCACAGGTAAGACATTATTTTATTATAAAGCTAATGTCACATTAGGTCATTTCTCTGATGCACTAAAACTTTGAATTGGAAGTCAAGTCCCCTAAAACCTCCAAGATTCGTTTTTATCTCCTAGAGTTGTTCTCTAACAATGATCTATTCCTGCTCTATCTTGTATTTACAAAATTAATATAGTTTTTTTACTGAAACACAACTTTATTTTTTATGCAGATTTATCTTATTGAATATCTTAAGCAATGTCTTAATCTGTCAAGAGTTTTAAAAATTAGATCCTGTTTTCCAGTGTGTTCATTTTCTCTCCTGCAGTCCTGTTACATGAATATTTAATAAGTATTCCATATATGCATTCATTTTATTTGTTTAGAAAAAAGTTAAAGAATAAAGACAAATGTATACACTTGTAATATGATCCACAAGAAATCTTTTCAGCATGGTGACATTGAATATCTAATGGCTGTATTTTTTAACCTGGTAGTTTCTTAACTTCATTTGATGGAGAGAAGAAATAATCCATCAACCTATATTTATTAAATGTGGACTATGAACTAGTTATTGTTCTTTAGGCTTAGTATAAATAATATTTAAAATGTAGTTCTTGTCCTCAAAAAAAGTAGGATTTATTAAAAAAAACAATATAAAAACTGAAAAGACACTTTTTTGGATGTACTAGAAGCTTGAAGTTCAAGAAAGACCTTTTGTAGGAGATGACATTTGAACTATGCTTTAAAGGATGCTAGGAATTCTAAGAGGTGTATGTGAGGTAAAATGTATTTGTTGAGATTTTCATCTCTCAGTGGATTTCCTCTTGCTACTGAAAAAACCCACTTAATATTTTGACTTTTAGAACATTTTATTGGACCTATTCTTTTCAGACATATTCACACACAAGTTGAGTACCGATTATTTTTCCCCTTCCTATAAAATTTTAGTTTCTGGATTGACATTTTCACAGCTCTTTCTGAGAGCCTAGGGCAGTGGTCACATTTTAAGTACATCACAGAAAAAGATTCAGCAACAGGGAGTGCTGACTGACAAACTTTAAGCAATAGCCTCCAGAGAATTGGAACTATGACACCAAATTTCCAGTCAGAACATAGTGTACATTATGAATAGTTTGTAAAAATTGGTGCATCATCATTTTAATTGGGTAAAAATGAGAGAAACGATCATGCAGGAAAATAAAGATATGGATGTAGGATGGTTACAGATTTAAAATTAGCTTCACAGCATTATAGAATCGTGAGAGCTGTAAGACCAGAGAGGTGATATAACATACCTACAATGACTAAACTCCATCTACTGCATATTAAATCTTACTTAATATAGCAAACACCTATCCTTAAACCTTTACACTTCCATCATGTCAGCTGATGCTACATTTACTGTGCATGGGATAGGATATGAAGGATGGTAAAACATTTTTTCTCCAAATTTCCTTTAGCAAGCTTAAGTTCTTGGGTGCACCTACAATGTGTTAGGTTCTGTTCTATTGCTGCTGATACAAAGAAAAAAATTCCTCATCTAAAAGTATTTTAATTAGGGCAGATGACATATGTTTATGTACATTACATGTATGTACCTATATGTGTGCATGTATACATAACTATGTATATCTACATATAATAGCTAGAAATAACAGTGTTTTAAAGTTTTCAAACCAAATTTGAAAAATTTTATTTTATTATCACATCGAGACTGGGAAATAGGCACTCTATTATTCCCTTTTTATAGATGTAAAAACTGAGGAATAGTGTTTAATGACTTGCTCACTGTGACACAATAATCTCAAGCTAGAGTTTAACTCAGATCTTCCTTTTTCCTGATGTAGCATTCTTTCCACTGAGCTGCCTTGCTTATTCTAAAATGAACACAAGAGTTGGCATTTTATAATGTTTCATTATTAGTATTCTTATATTAAGGAGGAGGATAATCTGAAAAACACTTTAGCAAGAATTATTTATCAGTTTACCTTACTGCCAGCTAGTAACATCCATTTGAGGGGAATATGATTTACCTCAATATTTCCAGGAGGCATCTTTTTGTGAATATGGATACTCTTCTTACAGAAATTCTTCATACCTCCTCACTTCTCCCTAGTCCTGATATTCTTCCCTTTTTCCACATAGAGTAAGTAGGAGGCAGACATTGAAGAGTTCCTCACAAATACTCCATATAGGAAGTTGGCTAAGTGTAGCCATTTCATTATTTCCAACTGGGTTGCTGGTCTTCATCACATCCCATATATCTGCTCCCTTCTCCCCCCAGCCATATTTCAGCTTCTTTTTATGTTTTATCTTCTCCCATTAGATTGTGAGTTGTCCGAGGGAAAAAATTGCCTTCTGCCTCTCTTTCTATCTTCAGTGCTTAACAATGAGATTTGCACACAGTAGGTGTTTGATACATGTTTATTGATTGATTATTCAAGAAACATTGTACCTACTCTTCTCTGATTAGTCTTGTACTTACCAGAATTACAAGGCATTTCAAAATTATTTGTCCTTATGATATTTGTTGTTATGTAAAATGTTCTTCTGGTTCTGTTTATCTTACTTTAAACCTTCCCGGATTTCTTTGAAACCATCCCTTTCATCATTCTCCAGGGAGATTTCAAATTCCCTTTGTAACAGGAAAAAAACCACAGCAATAATAACAAAATCTCCACACTCCAGTTTTCATTCTGTGATAAATTTCTTCATTTCCACAGCCATGAAGAAGTACAGCTCCCAGAATTATGACCTAAGTCTCTTTCAAGCAAGCCTTGTAAGCCTTGCCAGAGTGATTGTTATTATGCCATTGGTAACCCCTAAATAAAAAAAAAGTACCAAAGTAGCAAAGTAGAGTTTTTAATCGAGGCAAGAGAATTAAAATTTAGGAACCTTGCAATACCAAAGTTGTTTAGTTGTTTTCCTTCTCAAAGAAGACCAAAATAACATCATGTGTTAGAATCAAGGTACAGGGCATCTGATTGTGGATGATTAGATCACTATAAATCCATAAGGCTCTACCACTAGTCATGCAAAAATATTCCATATAAACATTTGGAGTGGGAGATGCCTCTGTATCTGCACATCTCATTTTTCTTTTAAGCTAAGTTTTTAGATTTCTGCTTTGTTCATAGAGCACAATGCCTTCTTTGATATATGTGTGCCATGATGGATTATCTTTTGATAGTGTCTCCCATGTGATGCAATGAACTCCAAAGATTTTTCAGAGATACTTTGAAGTGTTCTTGAATTGCTTCTTCTGAGTTCCATGTCAGTGCAGTGTCTGTATGCATGAATTCTTTGTAAACCTTTGGTATTTTAATAATGTTACCAGCCTAGCTGTGGTCTCTGCAGTAGAGTTTAAATAATTAGCAGTTTAGTTGGAGAAAAGCACCTCAATATCTAGTACCTTATTCGGCTGGGTGATCTTCAGAATCTTCCTAAAACAATTCAAAGGAAAGGGATTCATATTCATAACATTGTCCAGATTTCATAGACATACAACATTGAAGTTGGCACAATGGCCCTGAAGTTATTTTGATATGTGGCCTAATATCTCTTCTCTCCCACACTTTCTTTCAGTCTTCCAAATATTTAGCTAGCTCTGGCAGTGAATTTGTCAACATTTTCATCATCTTTTTGTTCATCCCTGGAACATATACTGCCAGGGTGAATGCACTTATTCACAGTAATCACATTTCTCAATTTTCGATAACTGATGGCTCGACATATGGATAATATGGTTCTGACTGGTGAAAAACATGAATTTTCTTAGTGTTGTTAGGCCAAAATTAGCATTAGCAGCTGACCATTGATCCATATTTTGTTTCATTATAGTCTGAGATGATCCACTGAGTACATAATCATGTGGGAATAAAAAAAAAA
>JAJPUD010023990.1:0-19309 GCA_023553655.1 Myrmecobius fasciatus | reverse complement strand
TCTCCCTCTCTCTGTCTCTCTCTGTGTGTCTCTCTCTGTCTCTCTCTGTCTCTATCTGTCTATCTCTCTCTTTGTCTCTGTCTCTCCCTCTCCCTGTCTCTTTCTCTCTCTGTGTGTGTCTCTCTCTCTCTCTGTCTCTGTCTCTCCCTCTCCCTCTCTCTCTCTCTGTCTTTCTCTCTCTGAATCTCTCTCTCTCTGAATCTCTCTCTCTCTGTCTCTCTCTGTCTCTCCCTCTCCCTCACTGTCTCTCTGTCTCTCTCTGTCTCTGTCTCTCCCTCTCCCTCAGTCTCTCTCTCTCTGAATCTCTCTTTCTCTCTCTGTCTCTCTCTCTGTCTCTCCCTCTCCCTCACTGTCTGTCTCTGTCTCTGTCTCTCTCTGTCTCTCTGTCTCTGTCTTTCTCTCTCTGTGTGTCTCTGACTCTCCCTCTCCCTCTCTCTGTCTCATGTCTCTGTCTTGCTCAACTTCCCTTGTCTCTCAGTCTGTTTCCACCTCTGACTCAGTCTCTAAGCTCAATCCCCAGGATGGCCAAGAGCCCAGAGCCCTGTCATCCGGGCCCTTCCTATCCTCGGCCCGGCCTGATCTGGCTAAAGGCCCTGCTCCTTTCCCCTTTGGGTCTTTATGACAGACTAAGGCTGAGTCTCGGGGGTGACCACTGTGACCCCGGAAGGTTCAGGCGCAGGGAGCCTTGGGCCCCGTCTGAGAGCCCCCCCCCCCCGGGGTGGATGAGCGGGTCCGAAGCGACTCCAGAGGAAGCCAGACTTGGGTAGCCTGAGGAAGCTGGGGTGGAGGGGGGGCAGTAATGTCGTGGTTCAGTCTAGCTTTGAGCCTAGACTGAGGAAGATGGGGCAGGGGGCAGATTGCCACGAGGGCTGCTGGGGGAGGGGAGCCCCCCGTCACGGGGGGGGGGGGAGAGGAGTGCCAGGAGAGGCGCAGCCTAGAGACCTCTGGGGGTCCTTCGTTCCTCAGATGCTGGGATCAGTGACTTGCTGAGGAGATGCAGGGGACTGACCCCGATGGCCAACGTCGGTCTGGAGTGGAAGGGACCGCTGAACCCCATGGAAACTGAGGCCAGGGAGTGAGCAGAGCTCACACACACACACACACACACACACACACACACTCACACACGAGGCAGGCGGGGTCCGGGCCAGCCTCGGGGAGCCCTCCACCACGGGGGCGGAGTCAGGTCCACGTCATCTCCAGCCCCACAGCCAATCACAAAGCCACACACTCACAGAGCGCAGCCCAGGCGGTGCCTGGGGGAGCAGCGCCCCCTGGTGTCCCCGTCTCTACAGTCAGGCCCTGAGCCGCCCCGGGGTCTAACTCGGGGTTCCCCGGAATATTGGGCGGCAGCTCGGACCGGGCCGAGAGCCTGCTTGTCCCCCTTGGGGACTCAGTTTCTCCTGGAAGTAAAGGGATGGGGCAGCGTGGGGGAGGGGAGCGCGTCAGGCGCCCCGGGTTCGCAGCCCGCTCCGACTCCGGGGCTGCCTGGTCCCGGCCTCAGTTTCATCCCCTGCCCTGCCGTGCCCCGACAACTATAGAATTCTCCCGGGGGGGGCCGGGGACACGGCTGCAGCCATTTGCTCACGGTGGCCCCTCGTGCCCTGGGGGGGGCGGGGGGGTAAGAGAGGAGGCAGTATGTGCCAGTCTGCCCATGTGTGTCGGGGGGGGCGGGGCGTGTGCGTGTGTCTGGGTTTTTCTGTGTGTGTACACGTGTGTGTGAGATCCCACAGACGCCTGCACGTCTCAGCTTGTGTTCTTGTGTGTCTACGTGTTCGTGCGTGTTCCTCGGCACCCGAGTGTCCCCGTGTCTGTGCTTGTGTCTTACACACGCGAGCTCACACACGCCCCCGCACACACGCCCCTTACACGTGGTCATGGCCTCTTAGCTTTGTGCGGGTTTCCTCCAAGAAGACAGAAAGGGAGAAGGGGAGGTAATGGGCTTGACCCTGACCCCTGACCTCTGCTCCTGACCTTGACCACAGACGGAAGCCTGGCCACCGTCCCTGCCCAGGAGCCCCTGACCCTGCACATGGAGCTTCCTGTGGCCTCGCATTGCAGGGGACGGGGACCGGAAGCCCGCCAGGCTGCCCCCTGCAGAGCCGATGCAGAGCAGAAAGGACAGGGGGGCTCGAGGGGCAGTGGGGGGGCAGGTAATGCTTGAGAGGGAAAGGGGGACACGTGACTGGGCTCCAGTGTCCAGAGCCGGGAGCCCGAGACGCAGCTGGGGGGAGGGGGGGGGTCAGAAAGCAAAGGGGAAGATAGGGAAGTTGTTTGGGAATTGCCAGGCAGAGGAGGGGGTGACCCTGCCGCCCATGCCAGCCACAAGCTCGGAGGTCAGCAAAGGGAGCCAGGGGCTCACAGGCTGGGAAGGGGGAGAGGGGAGAGACGGCAGCTCTCCAGAAGCTCGGAGGGTACCCTCCTCCCCTCGCCTTTGGGGGTCTTTACCCAGGGCAGTGGGCACATGTTCCCAAGGAGGGAGGACCGGGGGTATCCCAAGGAAGGAGGGTGACTGAAATAGCTGGAGAGCAGTCGGGAGAGGGAGGGGAGAAGAGCTTGGGGGTGAGCCACCCACGGGGACAGCCTGAGGAGGCTCCTCAGTCTTGTCCCACAGCGACACCTCCTGGTGGAAAAAGGGGAGAGAGCCCCCGTCCATGAGAGCTGGAGCTGGGGCTTGCCTGGCCTGAGCCCCTTCACACCCGCCCACTCCCCCATGCCTGGGGGCCTGGGGCTGACCCGTCCCTATGCCAGGACCCTCCAAGGAGAAAACCCCGGAGACAGGGGCAGAGCAGCGAGCCCAAAGGGGCCTTGAGGGGTGGGAGGTGCCCTGCAGCCGTCCTGGCCAGGTGGCTAAGAGGCAGGGGCAAAATGGCATCCAGGACTGGAGGATGAGCAGCTGGCACTGAGAGCACCTGAAGGCTGGCACAGTGCTTTCCTGTGGCCCTTACAACCGTTAGGGATGATTCCCACTTTGCAGATGAGGAAACTGAGGCAGAGGTGTAGGGAGATGGAGCACACCCTTAAAAAGCGTTAGGAGGCAAGCTTGAATTCAGCTCTCCTAGCCTCCAAGCCTCCAGCCTCTGCCCCCGAGGCCCTCCATGCACTCAGGAGGGTCGTGGGCACCGAACTCGCCCGGCCCACAGCCGTGATTTTAACAGCGTGGCACAGCAGGCAGATAGCCGGCCAGCAGCCCTGGGGACCAGCTCGGAAAATGGGGACCCAGCACGGTCCCTGGAGGTCCCGCCCCTGCCCCTGAAGGCCCCACCCCCCCGGGCCTGGAAGTCCCGCCCCGCCCCTGGAGGCCACGCCCCGGGCCCACAGGTCCCGCCCCCTCACCTGGAGGCCCCACTGTGCGGCCGAGGGGAGGACCCCGGGGTGCAGGACGGCGCTCGCTGCCAGAGGCCAGCCGCTGTTTTTCCACGCTCGGGAGAAGAAAAAGGACCGAGAGGCAGAAATGGCGGGGCCGGAAGACCCAAAAGGCATCACCGTTTAATGAGAAGCCGGGCCACCCACCAGGCAAGCTGGCCCCATTCATAAATACCTGGAAATGACACAAGGTGACCCGCAGGACGCCACTCCAGGAGGCCCAGTGCCCAGCGGCAGGGGGAAGGGGGCCAATGGCTGATGTTGCCAGGACCAGCTCCCAGGTTAGAGACACTGGGAGCTTTGGCTATAAGGGGGGGGCCCCCATTGCCAGCCTGATGGCGTCGGGCCCGCTGCCCTGTGCCCCAGTCAGATCTCATGGGGGAGGGGGGAAGCACCGTTGTCCCTGGCCAGGGCCACCCTTCTTTGTTGGGTTATGACTGTGACTGAGAAGTCATCTCACCCAAGCCTCGGTTTCCCCTTCAAGAAAAAGAGCAATACCCCTATGGGGGACCTCAAGGTGTTTGTGAGCCATGAGCCCCCTCCGTGCAGCCCCTCCCTCAGCCCACCCAAGTCAGCCCTCACTTCACAGTCCTGTGGGAGGGGAAGGGTGCCCCCGTGCTCTAGCCCAGGGCAGGGCAGAGGGCCCCACCCCCGGGTCACCCTCACCAATGCCGGTTCTCTGGTGGACAACGCAAATCACCAGAGGGCATCGGCCGTGGCGAGCGAGTGCCCGGGTCCCAGAGACCGCAGGCGGCCATGATGGGAGCTGGCCCTCACTGCCAAGGCCGCAAAGGGTCCAGGGCCTGGACGGTCTTCCCAAGATGACGGTCACAGAAAGACGTCACCGGGGGGGTGTCTCCCTTCAAGTTCGGATTTTAATGGGAGACACCCCCCCCCTCGCAGGTGGTCTTGCCTCAGGAAGTCGCCCACCCAACGTGTCCCGGAAAGACAAGGCCTCTTTCCAAGGCCAGGGGTCCTGCAATCCCAGGCTGGAGGCGGGAGGGGGCCGCCCTCAGGGGAAGGGCTTCCCAGGCTGGTACCCCCGCTGCTGCAACTTCCGGATCAGCTCCAGCAAGTTCATCTGCAGAGTCAGCTCCTGTCCCAAGGGAAACGGCGACCCGTTAAGGCTCCTCCTGCGCAGGTGGGGAAGGCCGGCAAGGGTTGGGCAGGGAGCGGGGCGGCGGCCCTTTCGGGCCCTGCCAGGGGCAGGGAGTCTGACACCTCGGATCTGAGGGACCCCGAAATACAGAAGGAGAGCTGAGAGCAAGGGGCGCTGCACTGAGTGCACCACCCCACTGATCCTCACAACCCCCCACCAAGTCATCGCCACCTTACAGCGGAGGAAACCGAGGCAGGCAAAAGGAGGTGACGGCGCCCGAGCGCAAAGGCCACATCTGGCCCCCAGGCCCGACTGGCCTCCCTGCTCAGCCACCGTAGGAAAAGGAGCATCCTCTAAAACTGCAGGGGCCCAGAAGTGCTGCTGGCCACCACCCACCCAAGGCACTGCCCAGCCCCCTCCTCTCAGCCCCCTCCTCCCAAGGTCCCCCTCCTTCTGAGGGCCCTCGTCCAAGGCCACGCTGCCAGGGAGGGCGGAGGCTGACAGGGGAGCCCCGTGCCCCGCAGGGAGAGGCTGACCTGGGGGTTCGTGGTGACATAGAAGCCTGTGACGCCCGCCTTTTCCAGGGTGCTCTGCTGATCCACCACCTTCTGGTCCAGTTCCAGGACAATTTTCTCATCCATCATCCGCTGCTCCTCTCGGATGCGATGCTCCACGGCCTGGGGGACAGGAAGACGTGGGAGGGGGCCTCTGCGGGCGGCAACAACCCCACAACAAATACGGACGTGGGCCGGACAGCAGTGATGTGGCCAGGGACCCCGGGGACCCCAAGTGTAAACAAAGACCCCAGCTGTGGGCAGCCTACAAGCCCCAGATCGCCCAGGCTTTCAGAGAGCTCCCCGCACCGGGCCCTGGGGGCCACCTGTGAGACCCCTGGAGAGCAGGGGAGGCCCAGGGGGGCCAGGTGGGCCACAAGCATGACCCCGTCTCCTGTCTCCCCTCCCCCTGTAACTCTTAGACTCTCGCCACTCCCGACTGTAACTCCAGCCTGGGAAGGGGCTGAGGGGGCGGTCAGGTGACCTCAAGCAAGTGGAAAAAAAGATGAGGGCCAAAGCCCCATCCTTAGGGGGCCCTTGTACCCCGTGCTCCCTCACAGGCTTCACCCCAAATCTGCCCCGTCCCAGGCCTGAGAGGTTGCCACGAGCCTGGCCCCCAACCAGAGCGCGGTCCAGCTTCGATGCCTCAGGAGGTGCCTCTCCTACCCGTGAGGCTGGGGGCCGTGGCACAGCGGGCACCACCTGCACGGTGCCAGAGGCTCCAGATGCCAGCCTGGGCACAGCCGCCCACCTCAGCTTGGCTGAGGGATACGGAAAGCCCAAGCGGGCACTCCTCCTCCACCCCTTCTGACAGGGAACCTCCCAACTAGCCACCGAGCCCAGCGAGAAAGGGGGATCACATGGCCGGCTCATCTCCCAAGCCCAGGCCCCTTCCCTCTGGTACCTCCCCACCCCCGGCTGCCCCCCAGCCCCCTCCCCCCCAGGGTCCCTCCCATCAAAACCACGCCCGTGGGCACAGGCCCAGCTCCCCACATGCCCTTGGCAGCCACAGCCTCGACCCTCTGACCACACATGAGCTCCAGGAGAAAAAGAGCGAGCTTTCAAGAGGCCCCAGAAACGGGCCTGCTCCCCAGCTAGGACCGGCCCAGGCTCAGGGGTCACTGAGCTCTCCCCCCGCAGCCCCCAGGCAAGGCCAAGGGGGCTCAGGAGCACTGGCGCCCGTGACCCAAACTGCAGCGGAAGTCCCAAGTAAAGGCCTTCCCAAGCTGGGCAGGACCCACCGAGCCACCCCGGGTGAGCCCCCTTGTTGTATGGGGGGGACGGCAGCTCCCTGAGCCAGCTCTGCCCTCTTCCCACCACAGCCTAGAACCCAAAGGGAACCAAGGCAGCTTCGGGGCCCCTCTGACCAGAAGAGGTTTGCCCCATTCTAGGTCCCTCAGGTGGGCTGGGCCTCAGACTCCCCACCAGTGCCTGGGGTCTGCATGGGCCCCAGAAGCAGGGGGCAGCAGAGCTGCTCACCACGCCCCCAGGGTGCCAGCCCCCCACTCACCTCCTGCTCGCGCTGCTGGGCCGCCCGCAGGATGGGCAGGTTGTGGGGCCGGCAGGCCTGCTGGGCCTCCTTGTGCTTGTTCAGCAGGGTCTGCTTGAGCACTGCCGGGAGAAAGAGAGAAGCAGAGGGCTCGGAGGCAGGGCCTGGCCGGGCCTGCCGGACAGACTCGCCGGGGGTTGTGCCCGAGGCCAGGAGATGGCAGAGGTGGGGCCAAGAGTCCCAGCTGGGTGACCCTGGGCCACTCCCCGGACTTGTTTCCTCATCAGTAAAATGCCTCCCACAGCTGTGGGGGGGGGTGAGATGTGAGGGCGCCTCTCTGCGCCTGACTCCCCTTTTTCTTGTACAAGGAGTTGCCAAACTCCTTTCAACATGCACTCTTGCAAAAGCTGGCCTTCCAAATTGCTCCCTCCCTTCCCCCACCCCCTCCCCTAGCCAACAAGTAATCCAAGGTAGGTTAAAGGGTTCTTCCAAACATTGCATAAGAAAAGTCAGATCCAAGAGGGGAAAAAAGCCAAGTAAAGGCAGGCAAACAACATGTTGGGGAACAGCCTCGGTTCCCACAATCCCTCTCTGGGTGCAGACGGCTCTCTTCATCACGAGATCATTGGAACTGGCATCAATCATTCATTATTGGAAAGAGCCACGTCCATCAGAATTGATCATCATGTAATATTGTTGTTGCCGTGTGTGATGATCTCCTGGTTCTGCTCACTTCCCTCAGCCTCAGTCCATGCAAGTCTCTCCGGGCCTCTCTGAAATTATCTTGCTGGTCGTTTCTTACAGAACAATAATATTCCATAACATTCATATACCATAATTTATTCAGCCATTCTCCAATTGAAGGGCATCCTTTCAATTTCCAGTTTCTTGCCACTACAAAAAGGGCTGCCACAAACATTCTTGCCCATGTGGGGCCCTTTCCCTCCTCTAAGATCTCTTTGGGATATAGGCCCAATAGAAACACGCTGGGTCAAAGGGCGTGCAGTTTGGCCCAGCACTGACCATCCCTAAATGCAGGCTGTGACCACCATGACTGTCGATGTGATTATGGGGGTGAGAGTAAAGAGTCACTTTTGTGCCCATCCAGCTAAAAGATGCCCAAGGGAGACCAGGCCTGGAGTCAGGAGGCTGGGGATGGAGAATGGCCCAGGGAGAAGCGGGAGGGGAGTCGGCTTAGGGGCAAGCTCTCCCTGGGCAGTGACATTCTGTGGGAGCCCTCCCCGGGAGTGTCCCCGGCTGCTCGGGTCAGGCCTGACAACCAGGCCCACGAGCGGAGCCGCGCCGAGGACCTCCGAGCCAAAGCAGATGGCGAGCGCCCGCCGGACTCCGTCCGCACTGGCCACTCACCCCGGTGCTCACTCTGCAGCTTGAGCCGCTGGTTGTAAAGGCTTTTCTCCGTGAGATGCTGAATCTCCAGCAGCCCCTGAACGATCTCAAAAACGGTGCCATCGATCAGCACCAGGGCCAGGTCACTCAGGGTGGTGTGCGACAGACGCTGCTGGAAAGAACTGGGGGGGACAAGACAAGAGATGGGGTGACCACGGGGTCCTTCCGGGCCCTGCAGAGGGGGGCCGGCCTGCCTACAAGTGAGGCGCCACATGCAGGCAGGGCCCGGCCAGGCCCGGCCCCAGGGGGCAGGGGCAATTAGGTGGGACATCCCTCTCTGCTACCCAGAACCCCCATGGGGCAAAAATGAAAAACCTTTCTGCTACAACAGAAAGCCAAAAGCTCGTGCCAAGCCTTCCTTCAGGGGAGCAGGCAGAGCCAAAGATAAGGCAAGTGTGTCCACGCCACACTCCTGCCTTGCCCCCATCATTGCCCCTGCCCTGCGTGCCCACTGCCGGATTAGCTGAGCCTGGAAGGAGCCAAAGGCCGAAGGGGCCACTCCCTCCAGCTCCTACAGAGAGAGCACTGGTGTGGGAGGGACGAGGCTCAGCTGTGCCACCTGAAACCTGCCCGGGGCAGGGCAGGGCAGATGGCAGGAGGGAAGCCCTCAGGCTGGGCAGCTCTCTCCAAACTACAGGGGCCTTGGGCAAACATTAATGACAAATTAAACGGTTTCTGGCAGATTGGGGCTCAAACTGCAGAACCGGGGTCATGGCTCCCCCGAGCTCCTGCCCAAGCCGGAGCCTTCCTGCGGGCACAGGCGGCCCCGAACTGCCAGGCCAGGCCAAGATACAAGGGACAGGCCAAAGGAGGCGCAAAAGGAGCAGGGAAGGGCTTCCTCCCCCCGAGGCCTCCTTCCGGACCCCCCAAAGCCCCTGGCCACAGCCCAGCAAGGACTCACCCGGCGTCGGCCTGGAGCCCTTCAGGGACAGGGAAGTCTCTCCCTTCTAGCACTGTGGGATGAAAACCCAGCTTGGGGTGTGCGTGAGTGTGTTGTGTGCTGTCCTGTAACCTTGTGTGTGTGTACACTGTGTCCCTGTGTGCCTCTGTGGGTGTACCTTGTGTAGCTTTGTGTCTATACATTGTGGAATCTCCTGTGGCTCTATCTACCATTGTGTAGCCCTAGGACTCTAGCGATGAGTGTACCTGACTTGTAACTTTGTATCTATGGAACACGCCCGGCCTTGCACGTTCCCTGGGCGACCTTGTGTGCGTCTAGTGTTGTGTTGCCGTGCGTGTGCGTGTGGTGTTGCCGTGCGTGGGAATGGGGGTGTGCGGGGCGGCCTTGCGCGTGCGCCGCGTGACCTGCTGCGTGACCGCGTGCGAGCGGCGGCCCTGGCGCTGCCCCGAGCGGGTGCTCATCTTGGTGTAGCTTTGGGCGTGCCGGACCACCCGGTGCGTGTGCTGCGTGACCTTTTGCGTGTGCTGAGTGACCCTGTGCGTGTACTTGCTGTTGTGCTCCCCGTGGACGGTGCACTGGGTGCGCTCCGTGACCCTCTGGGTCTGCACGGTGCTGTCGTACAGCGTGTGGCTCTGCTGCTTGGCCTTCTGCTGGTTGCGCTTCTGCGGCGTGCCCTTGTGCCTGCGGGTGACCTTGTGGGTGTCCCGCGTGAAGGTGGTGTGACCTCGGGTAGCCTCACAGTACAAGGAGTGGAAAGACGGGCGGGAAGGGGAAGGGGAGTGGGGAGGGGAAGGGGGAGGAGGGGATTTGGGACGGAAGAGAACGAGGGCGGTGCTCGGGGCCGGAGGCGGCTCCGGGGCCGGAGGCGCCGGCCTCCGCCTCCGTTTCCTCATCTCTCCTAAGGGCGCCCCCGCCCCGGGATCGACGTGTCCGGCCCTCGGGGACCCTCCTGACCCCAGCACCACACTCCTCCCCTGGGTTTTTCAGGTCACCCCAGCTGCCGGCGGCCTTAGGCCAGGGGTCCCCGCCCCCAGCCCGCACACAGGGCAGGCACGGTTGGTGACGTCACCAGCCCCTTAAAGGGCCTCAGGCCAACACCGAGCATGGCCCCGATCTGGGGGGCTCCGACTCCAGAGCTGTGGGGAACGCGCTCTGGAAGGCCCCGGCTCCGAGGCCGAGCTCAGTCGTCTCGTCGTTCCCGGAGCCCTTTCCCGCCTTCACCTGGGCAGCTCCTTGACGAGTCCCTGCAGCGCCGACAGCAGCTGGTAGTGCCGCTCCTGCTGACAGGCGCCGTCCGCCGCCTCTTCGTAGCCTCCCGCCGCGTAGCGCTCCATAGCGACGGCCGAGGGCCCGGAGGAGTCGCGTGCACTACTGCGCAGGCGCTGCGCCACGGCCAGGCCGCCCCGCCTCCATGACAGGATTGAGCCTTCTGCGCCTGCGCAGCACAGACCAGCGGGCCTCCAAAAAGCTGCCCTCTTTCCCCTCCTGAGCTCCGCAAGCTTTGAGCCCTTACGCGCAGCCGCAGCTATGCGCAGCCGCAGCTCTACCCTTCCTTCCTGCTTGCACAAACCCTTCCCTTAGCAGCTAGGCCCCGCCCCGTCCCCGCCTTCCTCCTCCCCAAGGCCCGAGAAAACTGAAAGCGCCACGGCCGTGCGGAGTGCCTACTGCGTATTGGCAAGAGCATTAAAATATTAAATGCCAAGGGGTTTCCTGCGAGGGTCGGGCGGTGCCCTAGCTGAGCTTTGAAGGGAGCTAACGAGGAGAGGTCACTAGGTGGCGCTGCAGCGCGCAGAGCGCCGGATTTGGCGTCAGGAAGAGCTGAGTTCAAATCCAACCCCAGACTACCAAACTGAGTGACCGCGGGCATTTCATGGAACTCTGTAGGAAAGAAAAGAGGGAGGGAGCGAGCCAATGTCGTTTATGGACATTGAGGACGCACATCGAGAATCAGAAAAGTGGGGACCTCCCGTTGCCCAGGAGCTCGGTTGCACCCTCGGGGACGCAGCGGGCGACGGACTTGGGCGTCCTGGCCCGTCTAGGGTCCCGAGGGAAGGCTGGGGAGGGGGGCGGGGGGTGTGTATGGGGTGGGTGTACTCAAGGTGCGCATCCGCGCCCGGGTGCGCCTCTGTCCGTGTGCTTGGGGGCGGATCCAGCCCCTCCCGGGGCCGGAGTTGGGGGGAGGGATCAAGGCTGCGCCTCTGACAGTGTGCTGGGGGGCGGATCCCGCCCCTCCGGGGGGGGGGGGCGGGGGAGAGCGAGGCTTTCTCCAGACCCTTCTCTGCTTTTTTCCACGACTCGTAATTTTTCTCCCCTCAATAACTACCAGATGTGGATTCTGTGGTTCCCGTCCCCATGGCAACCAGAGGCTCCTACCGCGGGGCCGTGCGAGAGCGGGGCGTCCCGTCGGGCCCCGCTCCGGCCCATTTCCTGCCTCCGTCGCGGCCTCCTCTGGCCCTCACCCCAAGACCCCACAAGTTTGGGGCTGGGATCTGGGGTGCAGGGAGGGCCTCTGCTCGGCAGCTATCTGGGAAAATCAGGACAGGACAGACGGGGGGGGGAGCTCTCAGGGCCGGCCCATGTGGCTTCTGGGTAAACACCACGGCTGGCTCCTGGGGAGGAGGCGATGAGTTGGCGCTGCCTGAATGAGGGTGCTCGGCAGGGCAGGGAGACGCCAGTGGCAGTCCCAGTGCTGAGAGCGCCGGGAGTTTGAGGACACCAGCTTGGGGTCGTCTGAGCCCAGATTGGGCTGTATCCCCCCTCCCCCCCCGCAGGACTGGGGGGAAATTGTGGGGTGGGCAGCCTGACTCTACTGGAGCCCCCCCCCCCCGGACAGTGTGGGAGCAGTAGGGGAAGGCACCCTGGGAGGCTGCCCCCCCCCAGGCTGGAAGCTGCAGCAGAGGAAGCAGAAGTGGCCCCGACCCTCACTCTGCATTTCTCTCTTCCCTTCCCTGCAGGGCCCCCCACTGGTGGACTTCCTGGTCAGTTTTGTCCATCTCTGCAGCCCCGGCCTGGCAGAGGGACCCAGAAAAGTGTCATAGGGGCTGGGGACAGCAGTGTGGGAGCTCCTCTAGTGACTACTGGGAGCAAGGCTCCCCCCCTCCCCCGTGTTCTTCAGTATTGTCCTCAGTATAATGGGAATGACTCCCGCCCTAGGATGATGAGGGAGCAAAGGAAGACCTCTTAGAAGTCCAAGGGGCAAGTCTGGGTTCCCCCCATGTGTCACCTGTTTATCCCCAGGTGAGTCCCTTCCCTGTACCTCAGTTTACCCAGCTGTAAAATAAAAGAGTTGGACAGGACTCTGGTTTTATGACTCTGACCTCTGATTTTAAGCCTGGGCCCCTGGGGGAAGGCCGGTGTCCAGGCCCCCCCGCTCCGCAGCATCTCCCCCCACTCAAGCTGGGGGAGATCCCCTTGGACAAGCCCCCGCGTTTCTGGAATTTGAGGATTTCAGTTTCAGGAAAGGGAGGCCTCACACAGGTTCTGAGCCTGAAGTCTAGAAGGGCTCGGAGGCCAGCTTACAGATGAGGAAACTGAGGCAAGCAGAGCTGAAATGCCTCACACAGTCAGCCCAGCCCGAGGGCCTGGGATCTGGCCCCGAACACAGGGCCCTCGCCTGGACTAGGTGGTGGTGGAGGGGGAAGAGACAAATCAGGAGGGCCGCCCAGGTGGAGGTGGGGGCGGGAAGGAAGGCCAGCGAGGGGGAGGGGCACCCCCTCCTTTCTCCGGGCAGGGGGCTTCCTGCCTCCAGACAAGGCCTCATTGAGCAAGGACAGTGGAGGTCTGTGCTGGCTCTCTGGGGGGACCGAATGTTTGCGCGGAAGGGCCTGAGCCAGGGCCAAGCTGAGCTGGGCTGCAGCTGCTGCCGGAGGCCCCGGCAGGGGTGGCACAGAGCAGGGCTCCGAGCGCCGCCCAGCCAGCTGCCCCGCCGAGAAGCCCGAGGGGCGCTCCCAAAGGCAATGTCCCAGGCAGCTTTGGGACCCCGACCCCCAGGCCACAGCAGCCCACCTCGGGTTACAGGGGACCCCAGCCTCTGCGGAGAGGCCTTCACTGGGGAGCTTTGGGCCCTCCGGTCCCAACAGAAGGGACCCCTTGTTCCGGCCCCAGCTCCTTCAGGGGACCCTCCCACGGCGTGCTTCCCAAAGTGGGTGCCCGGGATGGCCCGGGCAGGGGAGGCAGGCAGCCAGGACATCGCCCGAGCTCAAGAAAGATACACGTTTTTATTAAGAAAGCTTTCAGCAAAGACCCTCCCCCCACACAGACACGTGCCCGGTCGGAGACCCATCCTGCGGGGTATCTCCGCCAGGGGTGCCCGGCCTCCCCGGGAGCTAGCTCATAAATACACCTCTCCTCTGGAGGTGGTCACGGGCATCTCCTCCCGCGTCCACTGTGGAGCAGTCAATACCAGCTTGACTGCAGAGGAAGGCAGGGCTGGGGGCAGGGCTGGCACTGAGCAGGGAGCAGACAGCAGGGGGAAGGGGGATTGAACATGGGACACAGCTCTCCCTGCACAGGGGAGAGGGGCGGCCTGGGCCCAGGCAGCGCTCTCAGGAGCTCGGGGCGCTAGCTCTCCTCCCCTGGGTACAGTCAGCGAGGCTGAGGGGAGCACTGACCTCAAGCCTAAAAAGAGGTTCTCCTGCTTTGGGGGCTCCCCTGGCTTTGGCCAATGAGAGGCTGGCCTGGCCGGGACTGGCTTAGGCCAACAAAATCCGGACTGACCCAGGCTCCCTTCACAAGGGGGCAGCCCTGGGCTGCCACGCTCCTGGCTTTGGCCAGCGAGAGGCCGGACTGGCCGGGACGCTCCTGGCTTTGGCCAGCGAGAGGCCGGACTGGCCGGGACGCTCCTGGCTTTGGCCACGCGTCGCCGGCCTGGTCAGGGATGGCCTGACTGCAAGCTGGGCCCAAACCCAAACCCAGGTACAAATTACAGACTACATGAGAGTAACAGGAAAACTTCCAGAGAAGATTGGGGGATGCTGTCCCTAAAGGCCCAAAACAGGGCCTGAGGATGGGGAAGCGGGGGGGTGGAAGGGTGCAGGAAGGACTCTGGCCGCTCCGCCCCATGGTGCCTAGGGCGGGGAGGGCACAGCTTTGCCCTGCTCTCCACTGCCAGCCTCCCGGCTCTTTTTCCGGGGTGGTTTCTGGATGGGGGTCTTTTTCCTGGGCACCTCGGCCAGGCCAGATGGCTCCTGGCTCCCCGACCTGCCAGCGTCCAGCTTCCCAGCCCCAGACCCGACGGGGTCCCCAGAGGCAGCCGGGGCCTCCAGCCCGGACACCTGGGGCCTGTGAGAGGCCGGAGAGGTGGCGGCTCCAGCCTTGCGCGAGCCGGGCAAGCTGGAGCGCTTGGCCTTCTGGGGTGGGGCAGGCTTCTCCCGGTGGGGCTGGGGGGCCCCCAGCCCGTTCTGCTGGGTGCCCAGCTCCCCCCGGCCGAGGCTCCCAGTCTTTTCCTTGAGCTGTGTGGCCAGCAGCACGGCCGCCTCAGGAGACAGGCGGGAGGGCAGCCCCTCGGCCCGGGGCCTCTGCAGGCTGGCGTCTGGGGGCTCCGAGCTGCCGGGGCCCCTTTCCCGGGCCCGAGGGAGCCCCAGAGCCAGCGACTCCTCCCCCCCCAGGCCGGCCCTCGGGGACGCTGGGGGGCTTGGGCCCCTTGTCAAGGCCCCTGGGGCTGCCCGGCTCCTCGCCCCGCCCGCGGAGGCCGGAGGACGTCTCGCTGGGGGTCCGTTTCCTTTTGCTCAGGCCGTGGGCGGCGTCGGGGGCTCTGCTGGAGGCGGGCAAGGAATTGGACTGCTGGGCCGTGTACCTGCCGTGGATCCAGGACACCTTGGGCTTGGTGGCGGGGTCTGGGGGCGGGGGCTTCCTCCTCTCGGGGGAGGGGGACAGGCCCTCGGCCTCGGCCGCCGGCTGCTTGGCGAGCCGGGCCACGCGGGCGTACAGGGCGGCCGGCGGCAGCTCCGGGCTGGAAGCCGATCTCTCGCTGTCCGAGGACGCCAGCAGCACCGTCTCCCGGCTGTCTGCGGCCCTGGAGGGGCTCACGTTGGCGTCGTCCCCCTCCCTGGGCCCGGGGACCCCGGGCACGTCGGCAGGGGCGCCGGAGGGCTCCCCCTCCGGATTCTCGGGCGCCGATTCTGTGAAGGAACCAGCAGAATCTTCTCAAAAGAGTGATGGGGGGGGCCTAAAGGGGGGGATCAGGACTAGGAGGGGCCTAGAGACGGGGGGGGGATGGGGGTGTCAGCTGGGAGGGGCCTAGAGACAGGGGGTGTCAGCTGGGAGGAGCCTAAAAGGGAAGTTGTCAGAGCTGGGAGGAGCCTAGAGACCGGGGGTGCCAACTGGGAGGGGCCTAGAGACCGGGGGTGCCAACTGGGAGGGGCCTAGAGACAGGGAGTGCCAGCTGGGAGGGGCCTAAAGTCAGGAGGAGTCAGTGATGGGCGGGAACTTAGAGATCGTTTTACAGATGGAGAAACTGAGGGGTCCTGGGGGGAAATGATTTCTCTGGGTGGCCGGCGGCCACCACCACAGCTGCCCGGCTCTGGGGCCCGCCTGCCCTGCCTCTGCCGATGGCACCCCTGGGTCCCCACTGGGCCCAAGGATCCCCAGGCGGGCCCTCTCCCTCATCCCCAAGCCTGGGACTCTTCATGGCTCGGGTGAGTGAATCCTTCTGGGCCCCATTTTCCAAGGCCCCCCAAGCTTATTTCTGAAGGAGCACCTTCTTGTCTCCCCCCTGAACAAGCTGAAGGAGATGGACTTTCTGGGGGCTGGGCAATGGGTGCAGCTGAAAGGAAGCTGGGTTCAGCAAAGGAAGGAGGGGGGAGCCCAAGAGAGCTGCGAGAAGCAGGAGGACTGATGGGGGAGGCCGTGACGCCCCCTGGCCAGGCCCTCCCTTTGGGGGCCAGCGGGCTGCGGCCCAGGGCTTCCTGGGAATGGAGCCTGAAGCTTTGCGCACTGGCCAAGCAGAACTAAGCCGACCCCACCCTTCTGCCCCCTCCAAAATCCCCAAAGGGGCACATGTCCGCCCGGGTGTCCAGCAGGGCCAGGGCCCTCCGTCCTTGAGTCCTGGGAGCGCCCCGACTCAAGGCAATGGGAAGGGCGGGAGAACGAGGAGCCGTCGATCCAGGGACATCTGGAGAAGACTTGGGGGAGCAAGGGGGGCAGGACAAAATCCACTCGGCCCTTGGGGCAGAGCCAGGGACGGCAGGTGGCGGGCGACCTGGGCTGGCAGGTGAAGGCCTCCAATGTCCAGAACGGAGGGAAGCCTCCTGCCCCGTCCCCAGCCCCCCCCCCAGTCTCCTTCAGAGGAGCATGCCCCAATTTGGGGTCTCCCTCGTTCCGGGGTCCTGAGGGAGGGGTGCCATTGCGGCGATAGCCACGCTGCCCCAAAATGGAATTCTCATACTCGGAGAGAGACAGCGTTTTAAGGTTCACACAACGCCCCCCGTGAGTGATCTCACTGCATCCCACGGCAACTCGGGGTGCTGAGACACCCCCCCGCATGTTACAGCTGGGGAAACTGAGGCAGAGAAGCACAGGAACTGGCAGGCCGTGCAGCCAGGGTGTGGGCTCTGGGTCTCCTGGGGACGGGCCCGGGGGGGCGCCTCACTCACCTTCGTGGGGCACACAGTATACAGGGCCTTCGTCCGTGGTGTCAAAGGAGGAGAAGGAGGCCCGAGAAGACCAGGACGGCGAGGGGGGGTCCAGGACAGAGGGCGGCTCCAGGAAGCTGCAGTTCAGGGTGTTCTCTGGGTCATGGTGAGCCACTGGGGGGGAGAAGAGGGGGCAGCTGCAGCCCGGGCGGCTCTGGGCCCCAGGGCCGCGCTGCCTCAGGAGTGGGGTGCCCGCTGGGATGCCCCCTGGGGTGCCCACTGTCCCAGGCCGGCCCTGAGAGGCTCCAGAAGAAGAAAAGTCCTCCTTCATGTGCCTCTTGTTTCTTGGACCGGCAGAGACTCCCTCCACTAGTCAGCGAGCCCCAAATACACCGGGCCCCCTGCTAAATTCTGGGGATATGCCAGGGGTCTGCCCTCGGAGCCACAGGGGGCGGAAGGAGATCTGCGGGGGGGGGGGGCAGCGGGATGGGGAAGGGTCTGGCAGAAATGGGGAGAGGGCGGGAGCCTGGCATCTGGGGCTCCCAGCCCAGCCCACCCCCCCCAGCACTGAGGCTCCAGGAAGGAGGGGAGACTGGGCTCCAGCAAACAGCCTCTGCCAGACTGGGACGGCACATCTGCTTCCACCCCAGCTAAGTGCAGCTGCCAGAACCCATCCATGTCCTGTGAGCCCTGACAGACTGGGGGGCAGTGACTGGGCAAAGGCCACCTGCCCCCCCCCCCCAGCCTGTGGGCAAGCGTACCCACCCTCCTGAGCCGGGGCAGAAGCTAGCAGGGGGAGTTAGCCGGGTTGCAGGAGGGGGAGGGGGAGCAAAGGGGCAGCTGGGCGGCTTGGCCAGGCCCTCAGGCCCCCCCTCCTTAGGCCCAAAGACAGGAGCGAGCTCCCTGGGACTCCGAACCCACTCCCGCGATGTCCTGCTGGGGCCCCCCTGAGCTGAGAGCCACGCGGTCCGCCCAGCCCGGCTGGGCCGGCGGGCATTTTGGGGAGGCCCAGGCCGGCCTCCCTGAGCCTCCAGGATCGGAGCTCTTCCCCATCCCCAGGGAAACGAAGTTTGTCTCCAAGCCCTGGCCCGTGGTCCCCAGGAGCCCCACACGGGGCAGGGGCTGGGAGACAAGCACTGGGCGATGGGCCCAGGCCACGGCAGACATGCCCACCGTAGGGGAGGGAGAAGAACGGTCAGTGCTGGGCCGCCTGAGGCCTCCGAGGCAGCCCAGCCCTCCCTGGCACAGTGTGGCCGTTTGGGGTGGAGCTTAAATCCGTCTCCATAACGCTCCCCCGGCTGTGCCTGCTGGCCAAGGCCGGCCTGGTTTCCGCCTGGCAGCCCCCACGCCTTCTCAGGGCAAAATAATCTCAGCTCCTTCGGCTGACTTTCATATTGGGGAGACTCCGCGCCCACCCAGATCCCGGGTGTCCGCCTTAGGACAGTCGCCTGTTGATCCAGGCTCTCGGACACAGTGCCCACAACCAGACACAGGCCTCCAGTCCAGAGCCTGGCAGGCCCACCCCCTCCCTCTCTGGGGCTACGTCTAAGATGAAGCCCATTGGATGAAGGGTTTATGGTTTGTTTTTGCCACTGGCACACGCAGCTTGCAGCCTATCCCTGGCACCCGGCTGTGCCTCCCCTCCCGTGGCTTGTGTCAGATTGGTCTCTCGGCCCAAGTTCACGGCTTCCCCCTGGCTCTCGGGAGACTGCCCCCAGCACCCCAGCCCACTGAGACCGGCCGGAGTCCCTCCTGCCACCCGCAAAGTTCACTGCCGCGTGGGAGCTGGCAAACACGGCCTCCGCCGCTGTCCAAATCGGTGCCGGAAACGCCCAGGCCCCGGGCCTAGCTGCCCCCTGGGCTGGAGGAGAGAGCCCTGAGGCCCCCCCGCTGGAGACCTGTCCCTGCTTCCTTTCCTGGTCACCCTCTAATAGCATGTTCTAGAACTTGGCCCACAAATAATAACTTTCCTTTTTGTGATAGTGCCCCAGAGACACTTCAGAAACCTCCAGGAGGTCGGGGCCATGGCTTCCACTCTGAGGCAACAACAAGCTAAGAGATTGGTCTGTCAGAAGCTGACCCACTGTCCTGGGTTCTGTGCCCGCCCCCATCCAACAACAGGTCACTAGCCTGGGCACTGGGCTGGGCACTGGGCTGGGCACTGGGCCAGGCACTAGCCTGGGCACTGGGCCAGGCACTAGGCTGGGCACTAGCCTGGGCACTGGGCCGGGCACTAGCCTGGGCACTGGGCCGGGCACTAGCCTGGGCACTGGGCCGGGCACTAGGCCGGGCACTAGCCTGGGCACTGGGCTGGGCACTAGGCCGGGCACTAGCCTGGGCACTGGGCCAGGCACTAGCCTGGGCACTGGGCCGGGCACTAGCATGGGCACTAGCCTGGGCACTGGGCCGGGCACTAGCCTGGGCACTGGGCCGGGCACTAGCATGGGCACTGGGCTGGGCACTAGGCCGGGCACTAGCCTGGGCACTGGGCCGGGCACTAGCCTGGGCACTGGGCCAGGCACTAGCCTGGGCACTAGGCCGCACTCGCCGGCAGCGGCTCAGAAGTCGTAGCTCCTACTGCTCCTCCCACACCGTTGAGACCCAAGGTCGGCGTCCCTGACCCCCCGTGTTCTGGGATGGAGCGGTCCCATCCCGACGGGCTGTCCCAATCGACATCAGCCACCGTTTGCTCTGAGGAAGAAGCAGACCCCAGAGAGCGTCGTCGCTCAGGCCTGGCCAAGAAAATAAGAGCTAGAGCTTGGGAAAGAAGCGCGGCGGCGGGCCGTCGTCGGAGCCGGGAAGCGCTCCAAGTCCTCTTGGTTCCGGTCTGAAACTGGGCAAGAAAGTGACTCAGTGACCCATGCCCTTTGACCCGGCAACTCCGCTCCTGGGTCCACAAGCCTCCCCCTCCCCAAGGCAGTC
>JAJPUD010023989.1:5398-16757 GCA_023553655.1 Myrmecobius fasciatus | reverse complement strand
TCTACACAAATGATATATCAGATAAAGGAAACACAATGTAAGCAAACATCAATCAAGGAGTATGAGAATGTTATGTTGTGGTCCACATTTCGCATCCCTCTCTCTGGGTGTATATGGCTTTCTTCAGTGAACAATTGGAGGTGGTTTGAAACATATCATTGTTGAAGAGAGCCATGTCCATCAGAATTAATCGTCATATAGTACTGTTGTTGCCGTGTATAATGATCTCCTGGTTCTGCTCATTTCACTCAGCATCAGTTCATGTAAGTCTCTCCAGGTCTCTCTGAAGTCATCTTGCTGGTCATTTCTTACAGAACAATAATATTCCATAATATTCATATACCATAATTTATTCAGCCATTCTCCAATTGAAGGGCATCTATTCAATTTCCAGTTTCTAGCCACTACAAAAAGGGCTGCCACAAACATTCTTGCACATGTGGGGCCTTTTCCTTTCTTTATGATTTCTTTGGGATATAAGCCCAATAGAAATGCTGCTGGGTCAAAGGGTATGCACAGTTTGATAACTTTTTGAGCATAGCTCCAAATTTTAACTCCAATTTTTAACAAGTCCTTTCCCTAACATGACTCATGCTAAATGAGTTCTTGCATAAGTGGCGAAAGATATCTGACTGTATTGCTTTATACTTTGTGTGTGTGTAAGGGGGCAGGGATTTGGCTAGGATTTGGCATAAAAATAAAGTTTTTGTTTGTAATGATTTCCAGAAAGTCAATAATTTTCTGTAGATTCCAAAACCAAGTATTTTCTTTAAACTGAGAATGCAGCCAAATAAAGCAGAAAGCCTCCTTTTTTTGACAGATTATAGCTTTTATTTTTTTTTAGCATCCATATTGCTGATAATCAGCAAGTAATTAAGCCCAAGCATTCATTCAAAAGGGAAAACAGTCCTGGACCTCAAGGAATGTCATCCAGAAATTCTCTAGACAAATTTATTGTTGAGCAGTATTGAGTGTAATGAAATCTTTCTCTCTTCCTCTCTACCCTACCCTACATTCCCCTCTCTGTGATATGAGCAATATTACACATAGGTAGATCGAAATGTGGGCAACCTCACTCAATATGACTATAATTCATTGGCCCCATATAAATAATGAAAAGAAACTAAAGAAATTATTAGTTCACAAGCAAAAGGACAACTAAGGCAAAATGCGGCTGCATTTATCCCCGGAAAAATATTTGTCATTCAACAGAAAGAAATAAGATGGGAAAGTAGGAAAGAAAGGGAAAAAAGAGGGAAAGGAAGGAGATGAGGAGGAGGGAGAGAAAGATAGAGACAGAGAATTGATAAAGACAGAAAGAGGAATAGACAGATAAATATCAAATTCTTGGTCTGTATCCAGATATAAGGATTTTTGGTTGTCATCTGTAGCAATCAGGAAACAAACGAACAACAAAAAAAAAATCCAGTAAATAAAGCAATCAGTAAACATTTGTTAAATACTTACTATTTATCAGATACTGTAAAAAGTACTGGGGACAACTAAAATTATTGTGCCTAAAACAAGACATTGACCCACACCTAATACTGTATACCAAGATAAGGTAGAAAGAGTTTCATGAACTAGACTTTTTCTTTTTTTTTTTAATTAAAGCTTTTTATTTGTAAAACATATGTATGGGTAATTCTTCAACACTGACCCTTACAAAGTTTTCCATTACAAATTTTCTACCCCTTTCCCCCATTCCTCCCCTAGATGCAGGAAGTGAAGTACATGTTAATTATGTTAAAATACTTGACAAATCGAATATGTGTATACATGCTTATATAGTTATCCTTATATAGTTATCTTGCTGTGCAAGAAAAATCGGATCTAAAAGAAAAAAATCTGAAAAGGGAAACATAATGAAAGCAAACATCACTAGAGTGCATGAAAATATTATGTTGTGGATCACATTCATATCCCTCTGGGTGTATATGACTTTCTTCATTGAAAAATTAGAAGTGGTTTGAAGCATTTCATGATTGAAGAGAGCCTTGTCCATCAAAATTGATCATGATTTAGTCTTCTTGTTGCTGTGTATAATGATCTCCTGGTTCTGCTCTTTCGCTCAGCATCAGTTCATGCAAGTCTGTCCAGGCCTCTCTGAAATAATCCTGTTGGTCATTTCTTATAGAACAATAATATTCCATAACATTCATATACCATAATTTATTCAGCCATTCTCCAATTTATGGGCATCCAATCAGGTTCCAGTTTCTAGCCACTATGAAAAGGGCTGCCACAAATATTCTTGTGCATGTGGGTTCATTTCCTTCCTTTAAGATTTCTTTGGGATATAAGCCCAATAGAAACCCTGCTGGGTCAAAGGGTTTGTACAGTTTGAAAACTTTTTCCGCATAGTTCCAAATTGCTCTCCAGAATGGTTGGATCAGTTCACATTTCCACCAGCAATGTATCAGTGTCCCAGTTTTACCATATCCCCTCCAACATTCATCATTATATTTTCCTGTAATCTTAGCAAATCTGACAGGTGTATAGTGGTATCTCAGAGTTGTCTTAATTTGCATTTCTCTGATCAATAGTGATTTGGAGCACCTTTTCATAGGACTAGAAATGATTTTAATTTCATCATCTGAAAACTGTCTGTTCATATCCCTTGACCATTTATCTATTGGAGAGTGGCTTAGATTGTTATAAATATGAGACAATTCTCTAATATTTTAGAAATGAGGCCTTTATCAGAGCTCTTAAATGTACAGATAATTTCCCAATTAATTGCTTCCTTCCTAATCTTGTCTGCATTAGGTTTGTTTGTTCAAAAACCTTTTAACTTAATATAGTCAAAAGTATATATCTGGTGTTCAGTTAGGAGTTCTAGTTCTTCTTTGGACATAAATTTATTCCATCTCCACAGGTCTGAGAAGTAAACTATTTTATGTTCCTCTAATTTGCTTATAAGATCACTCTATATCTAAATCATGAACCCATTTAGATCTTATCTTGGTATGTGGTGTTAGGTGTGGATCAAGCCTTAATTTCTTCCACAGCATTTTCCAATTTTCCCAACAGTTTTTGTCAAATAGTGAGTACTTATCCCAAGAGCTGGAATTTGGGGTTTATCAAACACTAGATTGCTATAGTTATCGCCTAGTTTGTCCTGTGATCCTATCCTACTCCACTGATCGACTGCTCTATTTCTTAGTCAGTACCAAATGGTTTTGATGACTGCTGCTTTATAATATAGTTTTAGATCTGTTATAGCAAGGCCATCCTCATCAGCCTTTTTTTTCAACAAATTCCCTTGAAATCCTTGACCTTTTGTTCTTCCAAATGAACTTTGCTACTATTTTTTTCTAGATTTGTAAAATAATTTCTTGAGAGTTTTATTGGTATGACACTAAATAAGTAAAAGAGTTTGGGTAGTGTTGTCATTTTTTTTTTGTTCCGTTCTCGTTCCGATGAGCTCTTGGTGTTTTTCCAACTAATTAGATCTGATTTTATTTGTGTGGAAAATGTTTTGTAGTTTAGTTTGTATTGTTCATGGTTGTTCCTTTGCAGATAAATTCCCAAATATTTTGTACTATGAACAGTTATTTTAAACGGAATTTCTTTTAGTATCTCTTGCTGCTGAGTCTGGGCTAGTTTCCTGCCCTGTCTCTTGGAGCTGCACCTGGCAAACTTCCTGATCCACTGCCCAACTTAAACATACCTGCACTGGAGCTTTTCCAAGGTACCTTCTACAAGGAATGTTTTGTAGTCCAAATATTTGTGGGTTCTTTGACTTAAAAATCAGTTCAGAGTCTTAATCTGCTGTTGGTTTGAGAGAAAGTCAAAGGGGGACACAGAGAGTTTTGTCTTCACTCTGCCATCTTGGTCCCCCCCCATGATCTAGACTTCATGAAGTTATAAACAAATTAGAAGAATAAAGGATGTTCTGATAAAGGCTTCATTTCTGAAATATATAGAGAATTGACTCAGATTTGTAAGAATTCAGGACATTCTACAAATTGAAAAACAGTCAAAGGATATGAAGACAATTTTCAGATGAAATTAAAACCATTTCTAGATATATGAAGAGGTGCTCCAGATCAAAATTGATCAGAGAAATGAATTGCATGATAAGATATAATATGAAGACAATTTTCAGATGAAAAAAGTGGAACTTTCTAGCCATATGAAAAGGTGTTCTATATCACTATTGATCAGAGAAATGCAAATTAAGACAACTCTGAGATACCACTGCACACCTGTCAGATTGGCTAAACTGAAAGGAAAAAATAATGATGAATATTGGAGGGGATGTGAGAAAACTGGGACAGTGATACATTGCTGGTGGAACTGTGAACTGATCCAACCATTCTGAGAGTAATTTGGAACTATGCTCAAAAAGTTATCATTTTACCCAGAAGTGTTTCTCCTGGGCCTATATCCCAAAGATATCTTAATGGAGACAAAGGGACCCACATGTGTAAAGATGTTTGTGGCAGCCCTTTTCATAGTGGCTAGAAATTGCAAACTGAATGAATGCCCATCAGTTGGAGAGTGGCTGAATAAATTATGGTATATGAATGCTATGGAATATTATTGTTCTATAAGAAATGACTAGCAAGATGGCTTCAGAGAAGCCTGCAGAGACTTCCTTGGATTGATGTTAAGGAAAATGAGCAGAATCAGGAGATAATTATACACTGCATGAACAAGAATATATGATAATCTAATGAAAAAAAAAGGCAGATGAAGGTGGCCTTGCTGTACCAGATCTAAAAGTATATTATAAAGCAGCGGTCATCAAAAGCATTTGGTACTGGCTAAGAAATAGAGCAGTCGATCAGTGGCACAGGATAGGTTATCAGGACAATCTAGGCAATAACTTTAACAATTTAGTGTTTGATAAACCAAAAGACCCCAGCTTTTGGGATAAATACTCACTATTCCGCAAAAACTGCTGGGAAAATTGGAAACTAGTGTGGAAGAAATTAGGGCTTGACCCACATCTAACACCACATACCAAGATAAGATCTAAATGGGTTCAAGATCTAGATATAAAGAGTAATTTTGTAAGCAAGTTAGAGGAACGTAGTATAGTTTACCTCTTAGACGTGTAGAGATGGAATAATTTTATGTCCAAAGAGGATCTGGAACTCCTAATTGAACACCAGATAGATAATTTTGATTATATTAAGTTAAAAAGTTTCTGTACAAATAAAACTAATGCAGACAAGAGTAGGAGGGAAGCATCAAATTGGGAAATCATCTTTACATTTAATGATTCTGATAATGGCTTCATTTCTAAAATAGATAGATAATTGTCTCATATATGTAAGAATTCAAGCCACTCTTCAATAGATAAGTGGTCAAGGGATATGAACAGACACTTTTCAGATGATGAAATTAAAATCATCTCTAGTCATATGAAAAGGTGCTCCAAATCACTATTGATCAGAGAAATGCAAATTAAGACAACTCTGAGATACCACTATACACCTGTCAGATTTGCTAAGATTACAGGAAAATATAATGATGAATGTTGGAGGGGATATGGGAAAACTGGGACATTGATACATTGCTGGTGGAACTGTGAACAGATCCAGCCATTCTGGAGAGCAATTTGGAGCTATGCCCAAAGGGCTATCAAACTGTGCATTCCCTTTGACTCAGCAGTGTTTCTATTGGGCCTATAACCCAAAGAGATCTTAGAGGAGGGAAAGGGACCCACATGTGCAAGAATGCTTGTGGCAGCCCTTTTCGTAGTGGCCAGAAACTGGAAACTGAATGGATGCCCATCAATTGGTGAGTGGCTGAATAAATTATCATATATGAATGTTATGGAATGTTATTACTCTGTGAGAAATGACCAGCATGACGATTTCAGAGAGGCCTGGAGAGACTTGCATGAGCTGATGCTGAGTGAAATCAGCAGAACCAGGAGATCATTGTACACAGCAACCACAAAACTATATGATGATCAATTCTGATGGACATGGCTCTCTTCAACAATGAAATGTTTCAAACCAGGTCCAATTGTTCAGTGAAGAAAAGAATATACACCCAGAGAGAGGGATATGAAATGTGGACCACAACATAGCATTTTCATGCGCTCTATTGATGTTTGCTTGCATTGTGTTTCCTTTCTCTGATTTTCTTTTTTTTCCCTTGTACATAGGATTTTTCTTGCACAACTTGTCAAGTATTTGAACATTATTAACATGTAGTGGAAAAAAATAAAAAAAAAATATGTAGTGGACTTCCTGCCACCTAGGGGAGGAAAGGGGACTGGGGGTAAAATTTGTAATGGAAAGCTTTGTAAAGCTCAATGCTGAGGAACTCCCTATACATATGTTATACAAATAAAAAGCTTTAATTAAAAAAAAAAGAATATATGATGATCAATTCTGATGGACGTGGCTCTCTTCAATAATGAGATGATTAAAACCAAACCAGGTCTAATTGTTCAATGATGAAGAGAGCAATCTACACCCAGAGAGCAGACAGTGGGAAATGAATGTAGTTCAAAATATAGCATTCTAACTCTTTTTGTTGTTGTTTACTTGAAGTTTATTTTGCTTCTCTTTTTCTTTTTTTTTTTCTTTTTTTACTGGTTGGATTTGATTTTTCTTATGCAGCATAATAATTGTGTAAATATGCATATATTATATTTTACATATTTTTCTACCATGTTTAACATATATTAGCCTATTTGCCATTTGGGGAGGGCAGGGGTATATTGGAAAACAAGGTTTTGTAAGGACTATTGTTGAAGGATTGTCCATGCATATATTTTGACAAATAAAAAAAGCTTTAATAAAAAAGTAAATAAAATTACTTTGCTTTCTCTGAACTTCAGTTTTTCACCTGTGAAATGAAGGGGTTGGAACACATAATTTCTAAGAGCCTTTGAGTCTCTATGACTGTGGCAGCACTCAGAATATAGAGCATAAGGAAAATATGAGATTCATGATTGAGAAAAAACCTAAATGGCATTTTTACTTACTAGGAATGAGGGGTGAAGTACAAAGAAAAATGAAATATAATTCCCAGCTTGCAAAAATGGGAAATTGTGAGTATATGAAGGCTGCAGTTTGTGCTTAATAAAATAAAATCAAATAAAATTGAAATTATAACTATATTTTGAGAGAATAAGGTTTTGGGGTTTTCAGATGCCTGAAGGACACTAAATTGTGGATGTAATGAAGACAGAAATGAAGTTCTATAGCTCTGATATAAAGGTCAAGACTGGAGATATAGATATGAAGAGGCATATGCATACATGGAATAATCAAATCTGTGAGTGTAAGTGAGATCGCCAATGGGCAAAGTGTAGATGAATAAAAGAACACAAGGGACGGGTACTTGGAGAACTGCAATATTAGACATTTTAAAGGGGGTAAGGAATCAGTGACCCAAATAGACAAGTAACAGTTATAGAGAAAAAAGAAAAGAGAGTAGGATGTCTTTTAAGCCAAGGGGGTAGATAACATCCAGTAGGAAAGAATGGTCAACTGTGTTGAAAGCAGAAAATGGATTAAAAAAAAATTGATCAAACCTGGAAAAACATATTTTATTTACTGGATACCTCCAAATTCTTAAAATTTGTTTGGCTTCAGCAACTATTCTGCTTGTTGCTCTGAGTTACTATTTTGCCCTCTTTCAATTTCTTTCTGTGGTTAAAAATTGTCAATCACATGGCCTTTATTCTTAGTGATGAAAAATATTTTAATAGTATTTTATTATTCCAAATACATATAAAGATAGTTTTCAGCATTCATTTTTGTAAAACTATGTTCCAAAATTTTTCTTCCTCCCACTCTTACTTCCCTTCTCCCAAAGAGAGCAAGCTATCTGATATAGCTTGATGCCTGTTTGTCCTCATTGAAGGTCTTTGGCAATATGGCTGAAAACATTATGCTGAAAATCATGGGAACAACCTCCCAGAGGTTGCTGGGAAAGTTCAAAAGCATTGTTCACTGTCCAGAATCCAGAAAAGCATGACTTCATTAATTTGGGCATACTATACTGATGGACGTCACTGGGCAAGAAAATTCTGATGTAATTTGTGTGCCCTCATGACTAACAATAGCCAAGCCCTTGGTTAGCTCTATAGATGTTGTATACAAACCTCTGTTCTACACCTGGCACTGCTCCTGGAGCTGGGCAATAAACGCTATTTATTTTTCCTTAATCACTTCTGGAGACATACTGGCAAGAAAAAAACAAATTATCACTCTTTGCAGATGACATGATGGTATAGAGAACCCTACAGACTTAACTAAAAAAAAAAAGCAATTCACAACTTTAGCAAAGTTACAGAATTCAAAATAAATCCACATAAATCATCAGCATTTTTATATATTACCAACAAAGTTCCACAGCAAGAGATAACAAAAAGAAATTCCATTCAAAATTACTGTCGATAATATAAAGTATTTGGGAATCTATTTGCCAAGGAACAGTCCTGAACTATACTAACTAAACTACAAACACTTTCAACACAAATAAAGTCAGATCTAATCAGTTGGAAAAACATCAAATGTCCATGGGTAGCCTGAGTGAATATAACAAAAATGACAGCACTACCCAAACTAATTTACTTATTTAGTGCCATACCAATCAAACTCCCAAGAAATTATTTTACAGATCTAGAAAAAAATATATTCATTTGGAAGCAAAATTCATTTGGAAGAATGAAAGGTCAAGAATCTCAAGGGAATTAATGAAAAAAAGGCTTATGAGGGTGGCCTTGATGTACCAGATCTAAAATTATATTATAAAGCAGTGGTCATCAAAACCATTTGGCACTGGCTAAGAAATAGAGCAGTTGATTAGTGGTATAGGATAGGATTACAGGACAAATTAGGCAATCACTATAGCACTCTAGAGTTTGATAAAGCCAAAGACCCTTTGGGATAAGTGCTCACTATTGGACAAAATTTGCTAGGAAAATTGGAAAGTGGTGTTGAAGAAATTAGGGATTTACCCACACCTAACACCACATACCAATATAAGTTCTAAATGGCTTCATGACAGATATAAAGAGTGATATTATAAGCAGATTAGAGGAAGATAAGTTAGTTTACCACTCAGATATGTGGAGAAGGAAGGAATTTGTGTCCAAAGAAGAATTGGAACGCTTAATTGAACACCAGATAGATAATTTTGATTATATTAAGTTAAAATTTTTATGCAAACAAAATTAATGGAGAAAAGATTAGAAACTGGAAACTGAATAGATACCCATCAATTGGAGAGTGGCTGAATAAATTAAGGTATATGAATGTTATGGAATATTATTGCTCTGTAAGAAACGACCAGCAGGACTATTTCAGAGAGGCCTGGAGAGACTTGCATGAACTGATGCTGAGTGAAATGAGCAGAACCAGGAAATCATTATACACAGCAACAACAATATTACATGATGATCAATTCTGATGGACATGGCTCTCTGCAACAAAGAATTGTCTCAAACCAGTTCCAATTGTTCACTGAAGAAAACCATATACACCCAGAGAGAGGGATATGAAATATGGACCACAACATAACATTTTCATGTGCTCTATTGATGTTTGCTTGCACTGTGTTGTCTTTCTCTGATTTTCTTTTTTTTCTTGTAGGTAGGATTTTTCTTGCACAACTTGTCAAGTATTTCAATATTATTGACATCTAGTGGACTTCCTGCCATCTAGGGGAGAGGAGGGGATGGTAAAATTTGCAATGGAAAGTTTTGTAAAGATCAATGCTGAGGAACTACCCATACATATGTTATACAAATAAAAAGCTTTAATAAAAATATGAAAAGAATGATCACCTAGCCATATCAGACCTAAAACTGTTTTGTAAAATGTCTATCATGAAAACCATTTGGTAATGGCTAAGAAACACAATGGTGGATTAGATACAAGTCAATGATGATAGTAGTTTACCATTTGATAAACTCAAAAGTTCTAACTTCTGAGATAAGAATTGAATATGTGAATATATGAAAAAAATGCTGGGAATACTGAAAGTATTATATATTATGGAAAAATATTATGGTAGAAACCAGGCATTGACCAACACCTTACATACTATACCAAAATAAGATTGAAATGGGTACATGAATGAAACATAAATGGTGGTCTTTCGAGTAGATATGGAGATGAAGATATATTTTACATATTAGATATTTTGGGGAAGGGAGGAATTTATGGGCAAACAAAAAATAGAGAACATTATGAAATGCAAAATGGATAATTTTAGTACATTAAATTTAAAATATTTTGCACAAGCAAAAGTAGTGCAATCAAGAATGGAAGAGAAGCAATAGCTGGGAAACACTTTTTATCATTAGTGTTTCTGATAAATAACATTTCTAAATATATAGAAAAATGAATCTAAGTATAAGAATAAAGTTGTTTCCCATTTTATAAATCTTTAAAGGATATGAGCAAACAATTTTCTGATGAAGAAATGAAATTCATCAATAGTTAGATGAAATATATTTTATATGACTATCAATTAGAAAAATGCAAATTAAATCAACTGATTTACTATCACATCTATAAAACTGGCTAAGATGAGAGGATAAGATAATGATAAATGTTGAAAGGGATGTGGGAAAACTGGGACACTAATGCATTGTTGGTTCATATGACTCTTCTGCAGAGCAATTTGGAACTAATTGCAAAAAAATCATAAAACTGTGTATATTCTTTGATCCAGCAGTGCCACTTCTGTTTCTATATCCCAAAGAGATAATACAAAAGGGAAAGGATCCACAGGGCAAAAATGTTTGTAGCATCTCTTTTTGTGTTGGCAAAAGATTGGAAAAAGAGTGGATGCGCATCAATTGAAGAATTATTGAATAAGTTATATTGCATGAATGTAATGAACTACATATATACATGTATATACACACATACATATATATATATATACATATGTACATATGTATATATACGTATAATAAGAATTATTGAATAGGCTGATTCCCCAAAAGCCTGGAAAGGCTTACATGAGAAGATGCTATTTAATTAAATGAGCATAACTAGGAAAACATTGTACACAGCAATAGCAAGCTTGTCTTACCATAAATGTAGCACTTCTCAGCAGTTCAGTAATCCAAGGCAATTCAAAAAGAAATGTAGATGGAAAATTTCATCTGCATCCAGAGAGAGAACTCTGGAGAATGAATTTGTTTTGAAGCATATTATTTTCCTTTTCTTTTCTTTTCTTTTTGGTTCTCATATTTTTCTTCTTTTCTCCCTGATTTTTCTTCCCCAACATGACACATGGAAATATGCTAAAAAATGAATGTACATGAATAAGTTAAAAATAAATAAATAAAATTTCAAGATGATTCTACTTAAAGAGTGATCTCTCTTTCCCCCCCCCAAATAAAAGAAACAATAAAATAAAGTCA
>JAJPUD010023988.1:0-19310 GCA_023553655.1 Myrmecobius fasciatus | reverse complement strand
TTGACCCACACCTAACACCATATACCAAGATAAGGTCAAAATGGATTCATGATCTAGGCATAAAGAATGATATTATAAACAAATTAGAACAATGTAGGATGGTTTACCTCTCAGACCTGTGGAGGGGGAAGGAATTTGTGACCAAAGAAGAACTAGAGGTCATCATTAATAACAAAATAGATAAGTTTGACTATATCAAGTTAAAATGTTTTTGTACAAACAAAATGAATGCAGACAAGATTAGAAGGGTAGCAGTAAACTGGGAAAATATTTTTACAACCAAAGATTCCGATAAAGGCCTCATTTCTAAAATATATCGAGAATTGACTCAAATATATAAGAATTCAAGCCATTCTCCAATTGATAAATGGTCAAAAGATGTGAACAGACAATTTTCAGGTGAAGAAATTGAAACTATTTCTAGTCACATGAAAAGGTGCTCTAAGTCACTATTGATCAGAGAAATGCAAATTAAGACAACTCTGAGATACCACTACACACCTGTCAGTTTGGCTAAAATGACAGGAAATGATAATGATAACTGTTGGAAGGGATGTGGGAAAACTGGGACACTGATACATTGTTGGTGGAACTGTGAACGGATCCAACCATTCTGGAGATCAATATGGAACTATGCTCAAAAAGTTATCAATCTGTGCATACCATTTGACCCAGCAGTGTTTCTACTGGGCCTATATCCCAAAGAGATTTTAAAGGAGGGAAAGGGACCCACATGTGCAAAAATGTTTGTGGCAGCCCTTTTTGTAGTGGCAAGAAACTGGAAATTGAAAAGATGCCCATCAATTGGAGAATGGCTGAATAAATTATGGTATATGAATGTCATGGAATATTATTGTTTGGTAAGAAACAGCCAGCAGGATGATTTCAGAGAGGCCTGCAGAGAGACTTGCATGAACTGATGCTGAGTGAAGTCAGAAGAACCAGGAGAACACTATACACAGCAACAAGACTATACGATGATCAATTTTGATGGACATGGTTCTCTTCAACAGTGATGTGATTCAAACCAGTTCCGATTGTTCAGCGATGAAGATAGTCATATATGAGAGAGAGGCCTGTGGGAACTGAGTGTGAACCACAACACAGCATTTTAACGCTTTCTATGAATATTTCCATGCATTTTGTTTTCCTTCTTAGGTTGTATTTTTCTTCTTCTTTTTCTAGATCTGATGTTTCTTGTGCAGTAAGATAACTGTATGGATATATATATATATATATATACATGTATTGTATTTGTCATATAATTTATCCTATTTAGCATGTATTAGATTACCTGTCATCTAAGGGTGAGGGGTGGGGGGAAGTAGGGGAAAAGCTTGGGAAAAAAGTTTTTGCAAAGGTCAATGTAGAAAAATCACTCATATGTTTTGTAAATAAAAAGCTTTATTAAAAAAAAGAATCAGTCAAAACAATGAAAAAATGAAAGAATAACTGACCTGGAAACTAGATCTAGGAGAGACAGTCTAAGGATTATTGGACTTTCTGAAAGCCATGATGAATAAAAGAACCTAGATATTATCTTACAGGAAATCATAAAAACAACAACAACAACAAAAAAAAAACTGCCCTGATATTTTAGAATCAGAAAGTAAAATAGCCTTTGAAAGAATTCACAAATCACCTCCTGAAAGCGACCCCAAAATTAAATCCCCATAAGTTTGTTATAATATATATGATATAAATTTAATAACCTAAGTGAAATGGAGGTAGACCTACAAAAATATAGATTGGCCAAATTAATAGAATAGGAAATAAATTGCTTAAACAGTCCCATTAAAAAAAAAAGAAATAGAACAAGCTATTAATTAACTCCCTAAGAAAAAATCCCCAGGACCAAATGTATTTACATGTGAATTTTACCAAACATTAAAAGAACAATTAACTCTAATACTATATAAACTATTTGAAAAAAATAAGGAATGAAAGATTCTTACCAGATTTTTTATCACACAGACATGATACTGATACTTAAACCATGTAGGATGAAAACATGGAAAGAAAATTATAAACCAATCTCCCTAATGAATATTTATGCAAAAATCTTAAATAAAATATTATCAATGAGATTGCAGAATATCATGCCCAGGATAATACACCATGATCAAGTAGGATTTATTCAAGGAATGCAGGGCTGGTTCTATATTAGGAAAACTATTAGCATAATTGTCTAAATGAATAACCAAATGAACAAAAAACATGAGATTATTTCAATAGATGCAGAAAAAAGCATTTGATAAAATCCAACATCATTCCTATTAAAAATACTAAAGAGTATAGGAATAAATGGACTTTTCCTTGAAATGATCAGTAGCATCTCTTTAAAAACATCTGCAAGCATCATATGTGAAGGGGACAAACTAGAACCATTCCCAAAAAGATCAGGGGTGAAACAAGGCTGCCCATTATCAAAATTACTATTCAATACTACAGTAGAAATGTTACCTTTGGCACTAAGAGAAGAAAAAGAGATAAAAGGAATTAGTGAAGGTCATGAGGAAACCAAATTATCACTGTTTGCAGATGATATGATGGTATAATTAGAGAACTCTAGAGACTCAACTAAAAAAAATACTAGAAACAATTCACAACTTTAGCAAAGTTGCAGGATACAAAATAAATCCATATAAATCATCAGCATTTTTATATATTACCAACCATTCAGCAGCAAGAGATAACAAAAAGAAATTCCATTCAAAATAATGTGGATAGTATAAAATATCTGGGAATCTATCTGTCAAGGGAAATTCAGTAAGTATATGAACAAAATTACAAAACGCTTTTCACACAAATAAAGTCAGACCTATTCAATTGGAAAAACATCAAGTGCTCATGGGTAGGCTGAGCGAATATAATAAAAAAGACAATACTACCTAAATTAATCCACTTATTTAGTGCCATACCAAACTCCCAAGAAATAATTTTATAGGTCTAGAAAAAATAGTAAAAAAGTTCATTGCAAAGAACAAAAGGTCAAGAATTTCAAGGGAATTAATGAAAAAAAAAGCTGATGAAGGTGGCCTACCTGTGCCAGATCCAAAATTATAAAGCAGTGTAATCAAAACCATTTGGAACTGGCTAAGAAATAAAGTAATCTATCAGTGAAATAGGATAGGATGACAGGACAAAATAGGCAATAACTATAAAAATCTAGTATGTGACAAACCCAAAGATACTAGCTTTTGGAATACAAACTCAGTATTTGACAAAAAAACTGCTGGGAAAACTGGAAAGGAGTATGGAAGAATTTAGGGCTTGACCCACACCTAACACCACAAAGCAAGATAAGCTCTAAATGGGTTCATGATTTAGACATAAAAAGTGAAATTATAAGCAAATACAAGGAACATAGGATAGTTTACCTCTCAGATCTGTGAAGAAGGAAGGAATTGATGTCCAAATAAGAGCTGAAACTTATAATTGAACACCAGATAGATAATTTTGATTATATTAAGTTAAAAAGGTTTTTGTACAAACAAAACTAATACAGACAAGATCAGAAAGGAAGCAATAAATTATGAAATAATTTTTAAATTTAAGGGTTCTGATAAAGGCCTCATTTCTAAAATATATAGAGAATTGACTCAAATTTATAAGAACTCATTCTCAAATTGATAAATGGTCAAAGAATATGAAAAGACAATTTTCAGATGAAGTTAAAACTATTTCTCATCATATGAAAAGGTGTTCTGAATCACTATTGATCAGAGGAATGTAAATTAAGACAACTCCTGGATACCACTACACACCTGCCAGATTGGCTAAGATGACAAGAAAAGATAATGACGAATGTTGGAGGGGATGTGGGAAAACTGGGACACTGATACATTGTTGGTGGAACTGTGAATGGATCTAAACATTCTGGAGAGCAATTTGGAACTATTCTCAAAAAGTTATCAAATTGTGCATATCCTTTGACCCAACAGTGTTTCTACTGGGCTTATATCCCAAAGAGAGCTTAAAGGAAGGAAAGGAACCCATGTGTGTAAAACTGTTTACTTCTTGTAGTGGTAAAATCAAACAAACAAACAAAAAAAAACCTGGAAACTGAATGCATGCCCATAAGTTGGAGAAGGGCTGAATAAGTTGTAGTATATGAATGTTTTAGAATATTATTATATTAATGCAAATTAAGACAACACTCAGATACCACTACACACCTGTCAGATTGGCTAAGATGACAAGAAAAGATCATGACTTATGTTGGAGGGGATGTGGGAAAACTGGGACACTGATACATTGTTGATGGAATTGTAAACAGATCCAACCCATTCTGGAGAGCAATTTGGAACTATGCTCAAAAAGTTATCAAACTATGCATACCCTTTGACCCAGAAGTATTTCTACTGGGGCTATATCCCAAAGAGATCTTAAAGGAGGGAAAGGGCTGCACATGTGCAAAAATGTTTGTGGCAGCCCTTTTTATAGTGGCTAGAAAGTGGAAACATCATGGATGCCCATCAACAGGAGAATGGCTGAATAAATTATGGTATATGAATATTATGGAATATTATTGTTCTGTAGGAAATGACCAACAGGATGATTTCAGAGAGACCTGGTGAGACTTACATAAATTGATGCTAAGTGAAATGAGCAGAACCAGGAGATCATTATACATGACAACTACAAGATTATATGATGATCAATTCTGATGGACATGCCTCTCTTCAACATTGAGATGATTCAAACCAGTTTCTATTGTTCAGTGATGAAGAGAGCCATATGCAGCCCGAGAGTAGAGTGTGGACCACAACATTTAATTTTCACTCTTTCTGTTGATGTTTGCCTTTTGTTTTCTTTCTCAGGTTTTTTTTTTTCTTGGACTGATTTTTCTTGTTGAGCAAGATAACTGTATATATATATATATATATATATATATATGCATATATATGTATGTATGTTGTATTTAACACATTTTAACATATCTAGCATGTATGGGACTATCTGCCATCTAGGGGATGGGATGGGGGGAAGGAGGGAATATTTGAAACAGAAAAATTGTGCAAGGGTCAGTGTTGAAAAATTATCCATGCATGTTTTCTAAATTAAAACCTTTAATAAAATTTAAAAAAGAATTATAATACTGTGATGTTGAATGTTTTGCCTTAGATATGAAAGTTATGCAGCTGTCCTTAAAACACATGCACACAGACACACACACACACATACATACACACACACACACTCCTACTGCTTTTCTTGCCCTTTTGTTCTTTGAAGACTATTACATTTTCCCTAAGCGATTCTTGTTCACAGTAATATATGTAAAAATAATCTGAATTAAATTTACTCATTCCCATTAATGTAAGTTCATTGAAACTCAAAATGTCTATTTTTAAATTTTCTATCTCTTTGAACACATCCATCTTACCCTGATTCAAAAGAATTGTATCTCTAGTTCTGTTGCAAAAGTGATCTTTACAATGTTAGAGTTTCCTTTCATCACTAGATACATCCATGATTGAACTGTTTTTGGCTTTCGTTGAGCTACTTCATTCTTTCTAGAGCTATATGTAGTTTTACTCTGCTGTTTCCCAGTAGTGTATTGAACAGTTTCCAACCCAAATGACTCATTTTCTGATGTCATATCTATTATTATTTTAATATCATCCATAGGCTTTTCTTGGCAAATATATTGTAGTGGGTTGGCATTTACTTTTCCAGTGCATCACATATTTTTAGAAATCTCCAATATGACTTGTCCATCTTGGATAAACCTACATGGCATAACTCTTAATTTTATTGAATTAGGCAAGCCCCTCTGCTATAAGAAGGCAGTAGTCCAGGGAAATTTTACTCCAGGAAAGAAAGAGAACAATTACAAGGGGAAAAATTTGGAAGTCAGGCATTATGAAAAGTATGTATGGCAGTTGTATGGACAAGTGGATAGGACAGCTCCCTTATTTTTTCAGGCTTGTATGCAATTTCTCTCTTAATGCTCCCTAAATTACATGAGCTTTTTTGGCTATTATATCACCCTATTAAGTTTTGTTACATTTGTTACTAAAATCTTTAGTTTTCTTGGACACAAACTATTTTGTTATTTAACATCCTACATCATATTACAAGGTTGAAAAACAACAGCAGCAGGACAGCTAGGTGGCACGGTGGATAGAGCACCAGCCTTGAAGTCAGGAAGACCTGAGTTTAAATCTGGCCTCAGAAACTTAACACTCCCTAGATGTGTTACCCTGGGCAAGTCATTTAACTCCAATTGCCTCAGCAAAAAAAAAATAGAAAATAACAGCTGCAAGTTCACAATGATATGTTCTTACTTTATTTCTTACTTACCTTATTCTTTTTAAATTAAATTTAGTTTAATTTGGCTCATGGCTAGACTATAAGGATATTTTCTGATTCTTTTACCAAATGTATCCATTATTAGGGGAAGCCATATCATGATGGTTCATAGCAATCACCACAACTTATTTCAAAATGCTTATAAAACATAACTTTTGTAATGTTTTAGACTTTTGCTAGTACTTGATGCAAAATTCAGGTCTATTGTTTGAACACTCAGCCTTCTTTTTCTTCTCTCTCTCTCTCTTTTTTTTTAATTGGCAGGTTTGCATATCTCAGGTTCTGAAGGATCCTTTCCACTTTCCACTCTCTTCCCCCCAAAGATCAGTGACAGTGGCTTAGTAATCGCATGTTACAGTTCTTTGAAGATCATGAATATAGTTCATTTGAGCCTAAGAATTTGAGCTCATTCACAGTCACTATCATTTCACTTTGGAGAGAGTGTCAAATACTTTTAAACCATCTTGGTACTAATTCCGATCCAAAAATATTTCTCCTTGACAGAGGAAACAGAAGCCAAACAAAAGTGGAGCATTTCTATAGTTTTTCTCTCTTTTCATATACCCACCATAAGGCCCTCTATTTACTTTGATCTCCTTTCACTTAACAAAAGTAAAATATTCACTTTTTGTCCTTATAATTAATCTCATATTTCATCTCCTTTAAAATTTTAGTATTTCTTACATACAGAACTATTTCTCCTAATGATCTCATCAGTTCCCATGGATTCAATTATCATTATGCTGATAATGCTTAAATCTACTTATCCATTCATAATCTCACTGCTGATCTCTAGAATTAAGTGTCTAAATGCTTATTGGACATAAAAAACTCAGTGTCCAATAGGCATTTTAAACTCAACACATCTAAGACTGAATTTATTATTTCTCCCCACTCCCAATTTTCTTTCTTCTAAACTTCCATATCACTATTGAGGGCATCCTCCCAATTTCCCAGGTTTAATTATCCACTTTGAAGTCTCTTTCCCTATTGGAATATAATTTACTTGAAGAGCCCTTTTATTATCATGCCAACTACAATGCAGCCATTCTCCCTTCTTCTAAAGCTTTGGATTAGGACTTTATAACCTTTCCTTACTGGACCACTGCCTTGTCATGGCAGAAGAGCTTACCTAATTCATTAAAATTATGAGACTGATTCCTCATTCCCCATATACAATACTAAGGCCTGTGAATTTTATGTTTGTAACATCTCTCATATATGTTCCTTTTTCTTCCTCTGATACTTCTGACACTTTGATGCTAGTCTTTATCAACTAAAGCCTGGACTACTACAGTAGTCTAAGGGCTGGTCTTTTTATTGCACATTTCTTTCCAATCCTGACTGTTTTCTACATGGTCAAAGTGATTTTACTAATATACAAATGATCTGGCCTTATTAATCCCCTATTCAATAAACACCAATGGCTTCTTACCTCCTGGATCAAAGATAAAACACTCTTTTATCATTCAAATCCCTTTATAGCTCTGCCTCCTTTTCCATTCTTGTTCATCTTACATTCTCCTATATATTTCATAATCTAGTAACACTTTCCAACTATTTGTTCCTTGAATAATGTTCTTCATTTCCCAATTCAAGTATTTTCATTAATTGTTTCCCATTTCTAGAATCTTCTCTTTCCTAATCCTTATTTAGTTTCTCCCACTTCCTTCAAGTCCCAGATAAAATTTCACCTTCTGTAATAAAATTTTCCTAATATGCCTTAATTCTAGTGCTTTCTCTTTGATTATCTCTAATTTATCCTGTATATGGCTTATTTTATATATTTGTTTACATGTTATATCTCCTCATTTAGATGTGAGCTCCTTAAGATCAATGACTATCTTTTGCCTTTAAATCTCCAGGGCTTAGAACAATGTCTGGCACATAATAAGTGCTTAATAAATGTTTATTGTGTGATTGCAAAGCTACAATCTTCAATAAATAAAAACAGTAACTAGATCTATTACATCATTGGTAGAATTCTTGGGGGAAGTAATTCCCTCAACTTCTCTGCAAGAGAATTGAGTAAAATATTGAAAACTGACTTTTCCATGATCATACAGTCAGTAAACTCAAAGATGGGACTAGAATCTAGGTCTTTCACACCATTCATTATGTCATACTTCATGTATGTCAGAAAAAAATCAAGCTTATTTATTGATTCCCCATTTCTCTTTAAGCAAATTTACCTGTTTCTTCATAGAAATTAATTGTTTGTGCTTTGGACATTTAAATTTCTTTCATTTTGGGACAATGTTCCCAACATTATTTTAAAATGTGAGATCCTTCTTATCTTTTCTCTGGTTTCTTTCAAGTCTGCTAATGCAAAATCTTAGGCATGTTCCAGGGCATACATAGTTTTCTCCTACTTATCTGTAATAAATTCGATAGTCATTTTACCTAAAGAAGCCTACAATTTCTCCTCTGACAGCTAGTTATTCTTATTGGTCAGAATTTGTTACAGATAATCAATGCTTACTGTCATTTTTTCCAGCTTTGGAAGAAATCAATTATTAAAGCAATTCAGCGATTTGCCAGCTGCTTTCCTTTTTTTCCTGTTGAATTAACAATAGGATCTCCAGAAGATATCCAACTAGCTGAACATAATGTTTTGGTGTACTACCATTATGATGGTTATTAAATCCATGACTTTCTGTGTTGTTTATTTGTATGTATATATATACACATGTGTACACATGTATATACATAATATAAATATATACATATATTTATATAAACATATATAAATATAAATATATATAAATATAAATACACACAATACAAGTATATACACAAATATGTAATGAGGAAATCTGGGTTAAGTAACTTACCCAGGGTCACATAACTAGTAAGTGTCAAGTATTGAAAGCTGAATTAGATCTCAAATCTTCCTAAATTCAGGATCAACATTCTGTCCACTGTGCCATCTAGTTGATTTTATATATTTACAATAGTTTTGAAAAATTTCTTCCTCCATGCATATATGTCCATGTTAAAAGTAATACTTTTCATCTCCTCTACTGTTTATATATTTTCTTATTGGTATATATTTTTCATATGAAATTTTAACTATCCCTTTTATATAATAAATTATTTTAACTTTTTGAATCAATATAGATTTTCATTATTATATTCCATGTATGAATCACATTCTACTAAATCTCATCTACATATATATTTGAATAACGAGGCAATGTTTTGCCTTGGAAAGGATCTTTATTTTAAATTTGAGGTAACTTGCTTTTTACCATGGCTCTTCTACTTACTACTGTTTGATTCTGGGCAGGTTATTTAAATTCCCTATTCTTTATTTTCTTCCTCTGTAACCTATGGGTTGGATTGAAAGTCATCTGAGCTTCATTTTAGTTTTAGATCTATGATCTCATAACTTAATAGCTTTAAAATGCAACTTTCAGAATTTGATTTTTTCCCTTTAGCCGTGTAATTCGGTCAATATTATAAATGATCTGATTATTTGAAAATTGGCCCTCTTCTTGGATTGTCTTCATATATGAAAACATATATGAAGACAATCCAAGAAGATCCAAGAAGATAATGCAAGACAATCCACATAAATATATATGTGTGTATATGGATATTTACACACAAGCATATACATACATATATAATTTTCTGAAGTTTATTTCTAAATTCTTTTTTCTCCTTTGTGGTCTATAATTTCAGTGAGCAATATGATGAAATATCACCTATGTTTATAAGATTTTTAGTTTCTTCTGTCAATCACATATTAGTTTATTCATTTAATTATCTTACTTTGTCCCTACCATCTACATGAAGTAAAATACAATGAACAAAGTCAAATATGAATTTGAAGTCAAATATTAGTTATTCATTGGAGTGTGAGTGACAAATAAATCATTTGGAAACATGGAATTTTTGTTGGGGGCCAAGACAGAGAAAAGTTCTATTTTCTGTGAAGGAGAAAACTCTGTTTCCTCTTCTCTTTCTCTTTTAACTTTTTCCCTTTTCCATAATTCCTCTGATAATACATTGTCTTCTGCTCCCAGGCATATTTTTCTCTAGAGCTAAATCTATTGTGGATTAAATAGGCATTTGCTGATTAGTTTGGGAGGCTAACCATTAGTAACATTCCTTCATTGGGGAAATAAGTTCATTGGATTTGAAGACAAGAAAATTTGAATGCAAATCCTTCTGCAACTCTTTCCAATTTACAATGTAAAGATAGGAAAGTCACAATCTCTCTGTAAAATGGGAATAATAACACTACCCATCTCTCAGGGTGGTTATTAAAGATTAAATTAGATATTTATAAAGCATGTTTAAAATCTTACTACAATACATAAACACAGACACACATCACTGTTACTATGCATTAAATAAAAATCTGCAATATTCCAAATTAGAAAACATGAATTTGAATAAATCTGGAGACAACCAATATACATTCTTTGCTTTGAAGGACAAAAGATCCTAATATCAATTTTTCATCTGATGGAACAAATAATATTAAAATTACAGTATTGTAGAGAGTGAGTCACCAAAAGATATACATATATAAAGGGCTTTTAAGCCTCTAAGCTATTCCTTCTGTTTTTATGGCAAGTTATTCCACAGTGAGCATAGCAGAGACAATGTGATGATGTTCTTTCCATTAATCTTGTCAGTGTCCCAGCGTTCACGTTCCTTGTTCAAGTTCTAGCAAGAAGAATGTTTTCCTTTGATGTATTTTTGTTCACAATACTGATTTGTTTTTCATTCCACAAAATAAGGACTAAAGACCAAGTCTCTTCTTATATAAAAACATGAAAGTTTTGGAAAATGTGATGAATTGATAACTCTTGGCAATACAAGGCAAGTGTTTTCTTGGCAATATTATAAATGTATTCTATCAATTTTAAATATGAAAATAAGTTTTATGTACAAAGTACAGGTAGATCTCCTCCCATTTCAGTCAGTACATAGTTTTGTCTTGCAGAAGTTTCATTATTATTTGTTGACTGACTGACCCAAATATTTCAGTGAGAGTATAGTATTCCAATTGGAAATGCTTTCAAATTAATGAGTATATTTAAAATTTTATTCCAATAAGGTATTTCTCATGATGATTTAGAAATTATGGCCATAATCATGAATCTTAGAATTATATTATTTATTGCCATGTTAGCAAATGCCATCATCTACTCAAATATGAATCATATAGAGAATTTCATCCACTTAGTACTTGTCAGAATGTGAGTTTCATTTAAGGGGAGATTTAGTGGAAAAGTTACAATCTTGACAACTGACACCTAGTAAGATTTTTCAAATGAAAGCTAAGCTATTGTCCTGATATGTTCTTAGGGGGCATAGCCTCACTTTAGTCTTTCTAGTAGCTAAAATGTCTACTGAGGTTTGGGACTGTTTCCTCCTGCTTTGCTTAACTGAACTTCTAACAAGTACTATATGCAGCAAAGCCCAATTGGAGTAAAAAAGATCAGAGAGCAACAAGAGTGTTTGCAGTAGCAGCAGAGCAATTTATTGGTGGTGTTTACTCAAAATCACAGCCTCTCAATAGGGAACAGGTGTTTGGCCTCTTTTGGCTTTTCACTTTTGATTTGAAAATCCCCTCTCAATTCACAATCTTCTGCCCTCCTAGCTTTCCCACTGTCTATTTATCCTTATCCTAATTGTTGTTTTCATTATGACATTTGGTCCATAAAGCCTTGGTGCATCATTCCTTTTTAATCTTCCATTCCTTAAAAGTCACCACTCAAGAGTTAGCCTGTTCAACAAGGTACTTCCCCTTCACACCATTCGACTTGTCCCATCATCCCCATTTCTTTCTGTCCCATCCTTTCTCTATCAACATCATTTCTTGATTAACATTTTAGTAATTATCAAACCTGGATCATTTCTAGTTTGCTTTTACTTCCAGGTCATGAAATATCATAGGAAGAATTAATGAACTCATGGACCTAGGTTCAAAGTAAATGAATATTCTCTTTTTAGCTGAGGACTCACTGATATATAATAATTATTTCATTCATCTCCAAAGAGTTCTCTACTATTCTTCCCCAGGGACTATTCAAATCTTTTCCCCTAACCTTTATGGTTCCAAATTGAATTCTGCCTGCTTCTTTCAACAAATGAACTTCATGCATTACTAAAAAGATCAATGCATTGGCAGTTTTCTTTCTCATAACATCAGATTCTTTAGAACTGGAAAGAAATTTTGATATCATTTAGTTCAATCCCAGAATTTAGAGATAGGAAAACTGAATCCCCAGAGAAGTTTAATGATTTACCAAGGTGTCAATCAGTGCTGGGATTTGAATTCATGTTCTTTTGATTCAATTCTTTGCTTTTTTTTTCTCTTCTTCACATCTCAAATTTCTTTTTTAATTTATTATTTTTACTTTCTGAAGTTACATGTAAAAAGAAATTTTTACACTTGTTTTTAAAACTTTGAGTCCTAGATTCTCTCCTTCATTCCTTATTCATTGAGAAGACATAAGTGACATTATGCAAACATTTCCATAAAAGCCATGTTGTACTCCCCCAATATAAAGCTCCCTCTCCCTCCAAAAAATCAATCAAAATAAAAATTTAAAAATCACATATGCTTCCATATGTATTCCAATACAATCAGTTCCTTCTCTGGTTATGGATATCATTTTTCCTCATAAGTCTTTCAGAGTGATCTTGGATCATTTTATTGCTGAAAATAACAAAGTCATTCACAGTTGATCATGCCATAAAATTGTTATTACTTTGTACACAGTACATTTCACTTTGCATGAGCTAATGAAAGAAAGATCTTTGAGATTTTTCTGAGTGCATTCTGCTCATCATTTCTTATAAAACAATATTCCATTAAATCACATACCACAATTTATTTCCCACTTGATGGGCAGGCATCCTATTAATTTCCAATTCTTTGTCCAGAAGAAAGAGCTGCTATAAATATTTTTGTATATATGGTTCCTTTTTATTTTTTTAATCTCTTTTGGGACACATACCTAGTAGTGGAATTGTTAGGTCAAAATGTATGCATGAGTTTATAGCTTTTGGGGCATAGTTTCAAATCTCTCTATACAATGGGTGATTGGTTCCCAATTTCACCAATAATTCATTATTGTCTCATTTCCTCTCTCCCCCACATCCCCCCCCAACATTTGTTATTCTTTTTCTTTTCTTTCGTATTAGCCTCATAGGTATGAGGTAGTATTTCAAACTTGTTTTAATTTTCAATTTTCCATTAATAGTGAGTTATTTTTTCATATGACTATAAATAGCTTGATTAGTTCATCAAAAATGGTTCAAATATTTTGATCATTTATCAATTGAAATTATTTTTATAAATTTGACTCAGTTTCCTATACATTTGAGAAATGAGGCTTTCATAAGAGGAACTTGCTTCAAACTTATTTTCACAATAACTATTGCTAACTGTATTTGCCTCCTATTTATTCTATTCTATCTCTCCTTTTATTTTTTCTTTCCTCAAAAGTTTTTTGACAACCCCCCATATGCCCTCTCTTCCATTGTCCTCCCCCTCCACTTGTATCCCCTTTCCTTTTTACATTCCTGTAGAGAAAGAAATAATTCTGTACCTATATTGAATGTGGATGTTATTTTCTTGTTGAGCCAATTCTTATAAGTGGAAAGTTTACTCACTACTCGTCTCCCTTCTTCCTCTCCATTGTGAATGCATCTTTTTGCCTTTTTATGGAAGAAAATTTCATTTCACCTCTCCCTTTCCCTTTTTCCCAGTGAATTCCTTTCTCCCCCCTTACTTTTATTTTTTTCCAAGCATCTTTATATTTTAATCCATCCTTTCCTGTTTTGCATTAATCTCAAAGTTTGAAACATTCTTCTCCTTACTAAAGTGAAAATTTTAACTTCTGCTATTGATTTTATCTACTCCCAGCTACTCTTTGGCTTTTACTTTATTAGTCATTTCTCTCTCTTTCATCTAACATACTAGACACCTTTTCCATTTCCAAAAATATGTATATTCAGATCTCCTCTGTCCTTGAAATTTTCTTCATTTGACACTAATATTTAATGCTATCACTCAAACTATTATCATTTATTTCTTATTTTCTTTACTGATAAACTGAAAGAAAAGTATTCTGCATTATTTTCTCTATTGTTTCTTTACTCCTCAAACTTTTCCAAATAACTTCTGATTTCATATCTCTTAAATGTTAAATATAGTTATGTTTTCTTATTGGACTTTATTCTAGTTTGCTTGAGAACATTTGGACATCACTGACCTGCTATGGTTTCTTTCTTAGTTACTTTCTGTTATCTTGATTTTGGCAGTATTATTTTCTCTTGTTTCTCTTCCTATCTGCCTGATTTCTTCTAAGGTTCTTCATTTTCTTCCCATGCTGTATCTGTAGGTCCCAAAATTTTATCTAGAACTTCTTTTTGGCTCTCTCTAAACTTTCCCTTGATAATCTCATCTAGTCCCTTGAGTTTGTTTATCAACTCTAGATAGTCCAAACTCATCACCTGAGATCCATTTTGAATTGTTTACTGGATATTTCCTGACCTCCCAATTTTTGATACAGATTTTTTAGATTTTTTTTTATTTTGGTTCACTTTAATGATCATATGAGCTTCTATGATTAAAATTGTAGATTTGGCTATACATATTTCTATTTATTATACATGACATATTTACTCCATACCATTATGGACAGGCAGTTCTATTTAAAATGTTTTCCACTTTTAACTGTTTTACTTCATAAAACTTCAATCTTTATACAAGTAGTTGTATTAAAGCAACAAATCAATCTCCAAATTAAAAACACATGATTAAACCAAAACAAATCACTCTATAAAATTAATGAATATTTTAGTTGATATGATAATGTAGTCAGTAAAACCAAAATTGAAACATTGCTTCACTGTAAATGTATGACCATGGGCAAGCTGTAACCTCTCTGAATCTCAGTGTCTTCATCTGTAAAATTAGAGGATTGTGCTAAATGTACTCTAAAATTTCTTCTAGCTTTAAATCTGTGACCCGAACATGACATTTTATCATTTAATAATGCAATTTCTCACAATAATTTTTGGGCCATTGTTCAAAAGTTCTTAATCCTTTTTGTTTCATAAATAAAATGTATGTCACAGTTTTGTGAAGGTTGTCAGTCTTTTTTGTTTTATGTTCTCCTTCCCAGAATAAGAATCTTAAATGCATAAAGCATAGAGGAATTTGAAGGAAAATATACAAATAGAAATTTAGTTCTCCAATTAAAAAAATAATGGACCCAGGGTTAAGAATCTCTGCTAGATGTTCAAATTGGCATATATATGCCAATATATATACATATATATATATATATATATACATACATATATATGTTATATATACATACAGTCTTCAAAATTGAAGTCTTAATAATCAACTGAAAATAGTAATTGGAGTGCAAAAATGGATAAAAATGGAAAAAAAATTCTTTAGGAAAAAATGACAACTCACAATGATATAGCTCTTTAAGTTTTAGAACACATTTCTAAGTAGTTAAAAGAAGCACAATCATGATAGTTTTACAAATGAAGAAACTATGGCCCTAGGAGGGTAAATAATTTGCCCACATTCGTATACCACCTCTCCCAAAGTGCATAGTGTAGAATAAACAGAATTTATCACCTTTCCCTTAGACTTGTTCTCCTTCCACCTATGACATTTCTGCTTCTTGGCATTATCATTTTCTCAGCCACTAAGAAAATATCATTAAAATATTTTTCCTACTTTCCTAATATCTAATCAGGTTTCTTTTTGATTCTATCTCTGTAACATCCTGAAAACCATATCTATCTCTATACTAATGCTACCATTGCACTAATCTAGGTCACATCATTTCTTGCCTGGAATATACTAATAGTCTTCCACAGGCTCCTAAGTATACCTATTATAATGCTTTGAAAATAGGAGACACATAATATATGCTGGTTAACTGTTCCTGTCTCCAGTTTTGAAGACTTAGTTGCGAAGATGATCCTCATAAGTCACAAACATGTTCTTCACTGTTGAAAAATGTTCAATGTTCTTTTCTGCCCCTCAGATAAAACAGAAAATACTTAGCTTAGAATTCAAGGTGCTCTAAAATCGAAGTCTCAGATGGTTGGTGGTAGCCTACAAAACTCCCTAATGCTGCTGGAACCAGATTAATATTTTTTTTAATTTTTAATTTTTTTATTAAATTTTTTTATTTGTATAACATATGTATGGGTAGTTCCCTAGCACTGATCTTTACAAAGCTCTCCATTACAACTTTTACCCCCAGTCCCCTGCCCTCCCCTAGATGTCAGGAAGTCCACTACATGTCAATAATGCTGAAATACTTGACAAGTTGTGTAAGAAAAATCCTATCTACAAGAAAAAAAAAAGAAAATCAGAGAAAGGCAACACAATGCAAGCAAACATCAATAGAGATCATGAAAATGTTACGTTGTGGTCCATATTTCATATCCCTCTCTCTGGCTGTATACGGTTTTCTTCAGTGAACAATTGGAACTAGTTTGAGACAATTCTTTGTTGCAGAGAGCCATGTACATCAGAATTGATCATCATGTAATACTGTTGTTGCTGTGTATAATGATCTCGTGGTTCTGCTCGTTTCACTCAGCATCAGTTCATGCAAGTCTCTCCAGGCCTCTCTGAAATTGTCCTGCTGGTCATTTCTTACAGAGCAATAATATTCCATAACATTCATATACCATAATTTATTCAGCCACTCTTCAATTGATGGGCATCTTTTCAATTTCCAGTTTCTTGCCACTACAAAAAGGGCTGCCACAAACCTTCTTGCACATGTGGGTCCTTTTCCCTCCTCTAAGATCTCTTTGGGATATAGGCCCAGTAGAAACACTGCTGGGTCAAAGGGTATGCACAGTTTGATAACTTTTTGAGCATAGCTCCAAATTGCTCTCCAGAATGTTTGGATCCGTTCACAGTTCCACCAACAATGTATCAGAGTCACAGTTTTCCCACATCCCCTCCAACATTCATCATTATCTTTTCCTGTCATTTTAGCCAATCTGACAGGTGTGTAGTGGTACCTCAGAATTGTCTTAATTTGCATTTCTCTGATCAATAGTGATTTGGAGCAACTTTTCATATGACTAGAGATGGTTTTAATTTCATCATCTGAAAATTATCTGTGCATATCCCTTGACCACTTATCTATTGAAGAGTGCATGAATTCTTATATATATATATATATATATATATGAGACAATTCTCTATATATTTTAGAAATGAGGCCTTTATCAGAACCATTAATGTAAAGATGATTTCCCAATTTGATGCTTCCCTCCTAATCTTGTCTGCATTAGTTTATTTGTACAGAAACTTTTTAACTTAATATAATCAAATTATCTATTTGGTGTTCAATTACGAGTTCCAGATCTTCTTTGGACATAAATTTATTCCATCTCCACAGGTCTGAGAGTTAACTATATTACGTTCCTCTAATTTGCTTACAAAATCACTCTTTATATCTAGATCTTCAACCCATTTTGATCTTATATTGGTATGTGGTGTTAGGTATGGGTCAAACGCTAATTTCTTCCACACTAGCTTCCAATTTTCCCAGCAGTTTTTGCCGAATAGTGAGTACTTATCCCAAAAGCTGGGGTCTTTGGGTTTATCAAACACTAAATTGTTAAGGTTATTGACTAGATTGTCCTGATAACCTATCCTATGCCACTGATCTATTGCTCTATTTCTTAGCCAGTACCAAACGATTTTGATGACTGCTGCTTTATAATATAGTTTTAGATCTGGTGCAGCAAGGCCACCTTCATCTACCTATTTTTTCATTAATCCCCTTGAAATCCTTGACCTTTTGTTCTTCCAAATGAACTTTGCTACTATTTTTTCTAGATCTGTAAAATAATTTCTTGGGAGTTTGATTGGTATGGCACTAAATAAGTAGATTTGTTTGGGTAGTATTGTCATTTTTATTATATTCGCTCTGCCTACCCATGAACACTTAATGTTTTTCCAATTGATTAGGTCTGATTTTATTTGTGTGGAAAGTGTTTTGTAGTTTAGTTCGTATACTTCCTGACTTTTCCTTGGCAGATAGATTCCCAAATATTTTATCCTATCATTTGTTATTTGGAGGAATTTCTTTTTTTATCTCTTGCTGCTGAATTTTGTTGGTAATATATAAAAATGCTGATGATTTATGTGGATTAATTTTGAAACCTGCAACTTTGTTAACTTGTGAATTGTTTCTAGTAGTTTTTTTAGTTGAGTCTCTAGGGTTCTCTCTGTATACCATCACGTCATCTACAAAGAGTGATAATTTGGTTTCTTCATTACCTACTCTGATTCCTTTTATCTCTTTTTCTTCTCTTATTGCCGAAGCTAACATTTCTAATACAATATTAAATAGTAATGGTGACAGTGGGCAGCCTTGTTTCACTCCTGATCTTATTGGGAATGGTTTTAGTTTGTCTCCATTACATGTGATGCTTGCTGATGATTTTAAATAGATGCTACTGATCATTTTAAGGAAAAGCCCATTTATTCCTATACTCTCTAGTGTTTTCAATAGGAAAGGGTGTTGGATTGTATCAAATGCTTTTTCTGCATCTATTGAGATAATCATATGGTTTTTGTTAGTTTTGTTATTAATATAATTGATTATGCTGATAGTTTTCCTAATATTGAACCAGCCCTGCATCCCTGGTATAAATCCTACTTGGTCATAGTGTACTATCCTGGGGATGACTTTATGGAATCTAATTGCTAATATCTTATTTAAAATTTTTGTATCAATATTCATTAGGGAAATTGGTCTATAGTTTTCTTTCTCTGTTTTCGCCCTACCTTGTTTAGCTATCAGCAACATATCGGTCTCATAGAAGGATTCTGGCAGTATACCTTCTGTCCCTATTTTCTCAAATAGTTTGTGTAGTATTGGAATTAATTGTTCTTTGAATGTTTGGTAGAATTCACATGTAAATCCATCTGGCCCTGGAGATTTTTTCTTAGGGAG